>CM055746.1:17598906-17679270 GCA_029465975.1 Dallia pectoralis | reverse complement strand
TAAAGGTGTTGGTTGCCCTCATCCTCCACTGGTGATCATCTAAAGGTGTTGGTTGCCCTCATCCTCCACTGGTGATCATCTAAAGGTGTTGGTTGCCCTCATCCTCCACTGGTGACCATCTAAAGGTGTTGGTTGCCCTCATCCTCCACTGGTGACCATCTAAAGGCTGTTGGTTGCCTCTCATCCCACTGGTGAACATCTAAAGGTGTTGGTTGCCCTCATCCTCCACTGGTGATCATCTAAACCTGTTGGTTGCCCTCATCCTCCACTGGTGACCATCTAAAGGTGTTGGTTGCCCTCATCCTCCACTGGTGATCATCTAAACCTGTTGGTTGCCCTCATCCTCCACTGGTGATCATCTAAAGGTGTTGGTTGCCCTCATCCTCCACTGGTGATCATCTAAACCTGTTGGTTGCCCTCATCCTCCACTGGTGACCATCTAAACCTGTTGGTTGCCCTCATCCTCCACTGGTGATCATCTAAAGGTGTTGGTTGCCCTCATCCTCCACTGGTGATCATCTAAAGGTGTTGGTTGCCCTCAACTGGTGTTGGTTGCCCTCATCCTCCACTGGTGATCATCTAAAGGTGTTGGTTGCCCTCATCCTCCACTGGTGATCATCTAAAGGTGTTGGTTGCCCTCATCCTCCACTGGTGACCATCTAAAGGTGTTGGTTGCCCTCATCCTCCACTGGTGATCATCTAAAGGTGTTGGTTGCCCTCATCCTCCACTGGTGATCATCTAAAGGTGTTGGTTGCCCTCATCCTCCACTGGTGATCATCTAAAGGTGTTGGTTGCCCTCATCCTCCACTGGTGACCATCTAAAGGTGTTGGTTGCCCTCATCCTCCACTGGTGATCATCTAAAGGTGTTGGTTGCCCTCATCCTCCACTGGTGATCATCTAAAGGTGTTGGTTGCCCTCATCCTCCACTGGTGACCATCTAAATCATCTAAAGGTGTTGGTTGCCCTCATCCTCCACTGGTGATCATCTAAAGGTGTTGGTTGCCCTCATCCTCCACTGGTGATCATCTAAAGGTGTTGGTTGCCCTCATCCTCCACTGGTGACCATCTAAAGGTTGGTTGCCCTTGGTTGCCCTCATCCTCCACTGGTGATCATCTAAAGGTGTTGGTTGCCCTCATCCTCCACTGGTGATCATCTAAAGGTGTTGGTTGCCCTCATCCTCCACTGGTGACCATCTAAAGGTGTTGGTTGCCTCATCCTCCACTGGTGATCATGGTGTTGGTTGCCCTCATCCTCCACTGGTGACCATCTAAAGGTGTTGGTTGCCCTCATCCTCCACTGGTGATCATCTAAAGGTGTTGGTTGCCCTCATCCTCCACTGGTGATCATCTAAAGGTGTTGGTTGCCCTCATCCTCCACTGGTGAACATCTAAAGGTGTTGGTTGCCCTCATCCTCCACTGGTGATCATCTAAAGGTGTTGGTTGCCCTCATCCTCCACTGGTGACCATCTAAAGGTGTTGGTTGCCCTCATCCTCCACTGGTGACCATCTAAAGCCCTCATCCTCCACTGGTGATCATCTAAACCTGTTGGTTGCCCTCATCCTCCACTGGTGATCATCTAAACCTGTTGGTTGCCCTCATCCTCCACTGGTGATCATCTAAACCTGTTGGTTGCCCTCATCCTCCACTGGTGATCATGAAGGTGTTGGTTGCATCCTCCACCTGTGATCATCTAAAGGTTGCCCTCATCCTCCACTGGTGATCATCTAAAGGTGTTGGTTGCCCTCATCCTCCACTGGTGATCATCTAAAGGTGTTGGTTGCCCTCATCCTCCACTGGTGACCATCTAAAGGTGTTGGTTGCCCTCATCCTCCACTGGTGACCATCTAAAGGTGTTGGTTGCCCTCATCCTCCACTGGTGATCATCTAAAGGTGTTGGTTGCCCTCATCCTCCACTGGTGATCATCTAAAGGTGTTGGTTGCCCTCATCCTCCACTGGTGACCATCTAAAGGTGTTGGTTGCCCTCATCCTCCACTGGTGATCATCTAAAGGTGTTGGTTGCCCTCATCCTCCACTGGTGATCATCTAAAGGTGTTGGTTGCCCTCATCCTCCACTGGTGACCATCTAAAGGTGTTGGTTGCCCTCATCCTCCACTGGTGATCATCTAAAGGTGTTGGTTGCCCTAACTGGTGACATCTAAAGGTGTTGGTTGCCCTCATCCTCCACTGGTGATCATCTAAAGGTGTTGGTTGCCCTCATCCTCCACTGGTGATCATCTAAAGGTGTTGGTTGCCCTCATCCTCCACTGGTGATCATCTAAAGGTGTTGGTTGCCCTCATCCTCCACTGGTGATCATCTAAAGGTGTTGGTTGCCCTCATCCTCCACTGGTGACCATCTAAAGGTGTTGGTTGCCCTCATCCTCCACTGGTGATCATCTAAAGGTGTTGGTTGCCCTCATCCTCCACTGGTGATCATCTAAAGGTGTTGGTTGCCCTCATCCTCCACTGGTGACCATCTAAAGGTGTTGGTTGCCCTCATCCTCCACTGGTGATCATCTAAAGGTGTTGGTTGCCCTCATCCTCCACTGGTGAACATCTAAAGGTGTTGGTTGCCCTCATCCTCCACTGGTGATCATCTAAAGGTGTTGGTTGCCCTCATCCTCCAAACCATCTAAAGGTGTTGGTTGCCCTCATCCTCCACTGGTGATCATCTAAAGGTGTTGGTTGCCCTCATCCTCCACTGGTGATCTATCTAAATCATCTAAAGGTGTTGGTTGCCCTCATCCTCCACTGGTGATCATCTAAAGGTGTTGGTTGCCCTCATCCTCCACTGGTGATCATCTAAAGGTGTTGGTTGCCCTCATCCTCCACTGGTGATCATCTAAAGGTGTTGGTTGCCCTCATCCTCCACTGGTGATCATCTAAAGGTGTTGGTTGCCCTCATCCTCCACTGGTGATCATCTAAAGGTGTTGGTTGCCCTCATCCTCCACTGGTGATCATCTAAAGGTGTTGGTTGCCCTCATCCTCCACTGGTGATCATCTAAAGGTGTTGGTTGCCCTCATCCTCCACTGGTGATCATCTAAAGGTGTTGGTTGCCCTCATCCTCCACTGGTGACATCTAAAGGTGTTGGTTGCCCTCATCCTCCACTGGTGACCATCTAAAGGTGTTGGTTGCCCTCATCCTCCACTGGTGATCATCTAAAGGTGTTGGTTGCCCTCATCCTCCACTGGTGATCATCTAAAGGTGTTGGTTGCCCTCATCCTCCACTGGTGATCATCTAAAGGTGTTGGTTGCCCTCATCCTCCACTGGTGATCATCTAAAGGTGTTGGTTGCCCTCATCCCACTGGTGATCATCTAAAGGTGTGATCCTCCACTGGTGATCATCTAAAGGTGTTGGTTGCCCTCATCCTCCACTGGTGATCATCTAAAGGTGTTGGTTGCCCTCATCCTCCACTGGTGACCATCTAAAGGTGTTGGTTGCCCTCCTCCATCCTCCACTGGTGATCATCTAAAGGTGTTGGTTGCCCTCATCCTCCACTGGTGATCATCTAAAGGTGTTGGTTGCCCTCATCCTCCACTGGTGATCATCTAAAGGTGTTGGTTGCCCTCATCCTCCACTGGTGATCATCTAAAGGTGTTGGTTGCCCTCATCCTCCACTGGTGATCATCTAAAGGTGTTGGTTGCCCTCATCCTCCACTGGTGATCATCTAAAGGTGTTGGTTGCCCTCATCCTCCACTGGTGATCATCTAAAGGTGTTGGTTGCCCTCATCCTCCACTGGTGATCATCTAAAGGTGTTGGTTGCCCTCATCCTCCACTGGTGATCATCTAAAGGTGTTGGTTGCCCTCATCCTCCACTGGTGATCATCTAAAGGTGTTGGTTGCCCTCATCCTCCACTGGTGATCATCTAAAGGTGTTGGTTGCCCTCATCCTCCACTGGTGATCATCTAAAGGTGTTGGTTGCCCTCATCCTCCACTGGTGATCATCTAAAGGTGTTGGTTGCCCTCCCTCCACTGGTGATCATCTAAAGGTGTTGGTTGCCCTCATCCTCCACTGGTGATCATCTAAAGGTGTTGGTTGCCCTCATCCTCCACTGGTGATCATCTAAAGGTGTTGGTTGCCCTCATCCTCCACTGGACCATGATCCTCCACTGGTGATCATCTAAAGGTGTTGGTTGCCCTCATCCTCCACTGGTGATCATCTAAAGGTGTTGGTTGCCCTCATCCTCCACTGGTGATCATCTAAAGGTGTTGGTTGCCCTCATCCTCCACTGGTGACCATCTAAAGGTGTTGGTTGCCCTCATCCTCCACTGGTGATCATCTAAAGGTGTTGGTTGCCCTCATCCTCCACTGGTGATCATCTAAAGGTGTTGGTTGCCCTCATCCTCCACTGGTGATCATCTAAATCCTCCACTGGTGATTCTAAAGGTTGCCCTCATCCTCCACTGGTGATCATCTAAAGGTGTTGGTTCCTCCACTGCCTAAAGGTGTTGGTTGCCCTCATCCTCCACTGGTGATCATCTAAAGGTGTTGGTTGCCCTCATCCTCCACTGGTGATCATCTAAAGGTGTTGGTTGCCCTCATCCTCCACTGGTGATCATCTAAAGGTGTTGGTTGCCCTCATCCTCCACTGGTGATCATCTAAAGGTGTTGGTTGCCCTCATCCTCCACTGGTGATCATCTAAAGGTGTTGGTTGCCCTCATCCTCCACTGGTGATCATCTAAAGGTGTTGGTTGCCCTCATCCTCCACTGGTGATCATCTAAAGGTGTTGGTTGCCCTCATCCTCCACTGGTGATCATCTAAAGGTGTTGGTTGCCCTCATCCTCCACTGGTGATCATCTAAAGGTGTTGGTTGCCCTCATCCTCCACTGGTGATCATCTAAAGGTGTTGGTTGCCCTCATCCTCCACTGGTGATCATCTAAAGGTGTTGGTTGCCCTCATCCTCCACTGGTGATCATCTAAAGGTGTTGGTTGCCCTCATCCTCCACTGGTGATCATCTAAAGGTGTTGGTTGCCCTCATCCTCCACTGGTGATCATCTAAAGGTGTTGGTTGCCCTCATCCTCCACTGGTGATCATCTAAAGGTGTTGGTTGCCCTCATCCTCCACTGGTGATCATCTAAAGGTGTTGGTTGCCCTCATCCTCCACTGGTGATCATGGTGTTGGTTGCCCTCATCCTCCACTGGTGATCATCTAAAGGTGTTGGTTGCCCTCATCCTCCACTGGTGATCATCTAAAGGTGTTGGTTGCCCTCATCCTCCACTGGTGATCATCTAAAGGTGTTGGTTGCCCTCATCCTCCACTGGTGATCATCTAAAGGTGTTGGTTGCCCTCATCCTCCACTGGTGATCATCTAAAGGTGTTGGTTGCCCTCATCCTCCACTGGTGATCATCTAAAGGTGTTGGTTGCCCTCATCCTCCACTGGTGATCATCTAAAGGTGTTGGTTGCCCTCATCCTCCACCTGATCATCTAAAGGTGTTGGTTGCCCTCATCCTCCACTGGTGACCATCTAAAGGTGTTGGTTGCCCTCATCCTCCACTGGTGATCATCTAAAGGTGTTGGTTGCCCTCATCCTCCACTGGTGATCATCTAAAGGTGTTGGTTGCCCTCATCCTCCACTGGTGATCATCTAAAGGTGTTGGTTGCCCTCATCCTCCACTGGTGATCATCTAAAGGTGTTGGTTGCCCTCATCCTCCACTGGTGATCATCTAAAGGTGTTGGTTGCCCTCCTCATCCTCTAAAGGTGTTGGTGATCCTCCATCATCTAAAGGTGTTGGTTGCCCTCATCCTCCACTGGTGATCATCTAAAGGTGTTGGTTGCCCTCATCCTCCACTGGTGATCATCTAAAGGTGTTGGTTGCCCTCATCCTCCACTGGTGATCATCTAAAGGTGTTGGTTGCCCTCATCCTCCACTGGTGATCATCTAAAGGTGTTGGTTGCCCTCATCCTCCACTGGTGATCATCTAAAGGTGTTGGTTGCCCTCATCCTCCACTGGTGATCATCATCTAAAGGTGTTGGTTGCCCTCATCCTCCACTGGTGATCATCTAAAGGTGTTGGTTGCCCTCATCCTCCACTGGTGATCATCTAAAGGTGTTGGTTGCCCTCATCCTCCACTGGTGATCATCTAAAGGTGTTGGTTGCCCTCATCCTCCACTGGTGATCATCTAAAGGTGTTGGTTGCCCTCATCCTCCATCATCTAAAGGTGTTGGTTGCCATCCTGGTGATCATCTAAAGGTGTTGGTTGCCCTCATCCTCCACTGGTGATCATCTAAAGGTGTTGGTTGCCCTCATCCTCCACTGGTGATCATCTAAAGGTGTTGGTTGCCCTCATCCTCCACTGGTGATCATCTAAAGGTGTTGGTTGCCCTCATCCTCCACTGGTGATCATCTAAAGGTGTTGGTTGCCCTCATCCTCCACTGGTGATCATCTAAAGGTGTTGGTTGCCCTCATCCTCCACTGGTGATCATCTAAAGGTGTTGGTTGCCCTCATCCTCCACTGGTGATCATCTAAAGGTGTTGGTTGCCCTCATCCTCCACTGGTGATCATCTAAAGGTGTTGGTTGCCCTCATCCTCCACTGGTGATCATCTAAAGGTGTTGGTTGCCCTCATCCTCCACTGGTGATCATCTAAAGGTGTTGGTTGCCCTCATCCTCCACTGGTGATCATCTAAAGGTGTTGGTTGCCCTCATCCTCCACTGGTGATCATCTAAAGGTGTTGGTTGCCCTCATCCTCCACTGGTGATCATCTAAAGGTGTTGGGTGATCATCTAAAGCCCCTCATCCTCCACTGGTGATCATCTAAAGGTGTTGGTTGCCCTCATCCTCCACTGGTGATCATCTAAAGGTGTTGGTTGCCCTCATCCTCCACTGGTGATCATCTAAAGGTGTTGGTTGCCCTCATCCTCCACTGGTGATCATCTAAAGGTGTTGGTTGCCCTCATCCTCCACTGGTGATCATCTAAAGGTGTTGGTTGCCCTCATCCTCCACTGGTGATCATCTAAAGGTGTTGGTTGCCCTCATCCTCCACTGGTGATCATCTAAAGGTGTTGGTTGCCCTCATCCTCCACTGGTGATCATCTAAAGGTGTTGTGTCATCCTCCACTGGTTCTAAAGCCCTCATCCTCCACTGGTGATCATCTAAAGGTGTTGGTTGCCCTCATCCTCCACTGGTGATCATCTAAAGGTGTTGGTTGCCCTCATCCTCCACTGGTGATCATCTAAAGGTGTTGGTTGCCCTCATCCTCCACTGGTGATCATCTAAAGGTGTTGGTTGCCCTCATCCTCCACTGGTGATCATCTAAAGGTGTTGGTTGCCCTCATCCTCCACTGGTGATCATCTAAAGGTGTTGGTTGCCCTCATCCTCCACTGGTGATCATCTAAAGGTGTTGGTTGCCCTCATCCTCCACTGGTGATCATCTAAAGGTGATTCTAAAGGTGTTGCCCTCATCCTCCACTGGTGATCATCTAAAGGTGTTGGTTGCCCTCATCCTCCACTGGTGATCATCTAAAGGTGTTGGTTGCCCTCATCCTCCACTGGTGATCATCTAAAGGTGTTGGTTGCCCTCATCCTCCACTGGTGATCATCTAAAGGTGTTGGTGCCCTTCCTCCACTGGTGATCATCTAAAGGTGTTGGTTGCCTCATCCTCCACTGGTGATCATCTAAAGGTGTTGGTTGCCCTCCTCCATCCTCCACTGGTGATCATCTAAAGGTGTTGGTTGCCCTCATCCTCCACTCTAAAGGTGATCATCATAAAGGTGTTGGTTGCCCTCATCCTCCACTGGTGATCATCTAAAGGTGTTGGTTGCCCTCATCCTCCACTGGTGATCATCTAAAGGTGTTGGTTGCCCTCATCCTCCACTGGTGATCATCTAAAGGTGTTGGTTGCCCTCATCCTCCACTGGTGATCATCTAAAGGTGTTGGTTGCCCTCATCCTCCACTGGTGATCATCTAAAGGTGTTGGTTGCCCTCATCCTCCACTGGTGATCATCTAAAGGTGTTGGTTGCCCTCATCCTCCACTGGTGATCATCTAAAGGTGTTGGTTGCCCTCATCCTCCACTGGTGATCATCTAAAGGTGTTGGTTGCCCTCATCCTCCACTGGTGATCATCTAAACTGGTGATTCTAAAGGTTGCCCTCATCCTCCACTGGTGATCATCTAAAGGTGTTGGTTGCCCTCATCCTCCACTGGTGATCATCTAAAGGTGTTGGTTGCCCTCATCCTCCACTGGTGATCATCTAAAGGTGTTGGTTGCCCTCATCCTCCACTGGTGATCATCTAAAGGTGTTGGTTGCCCTCATCCTCCACTGGTGATCATCTAAAGGTGTTGGTTGCCCTCATCCTCCACTGGTGACTCTAAAGGTGATCCTCCACTGGTGATCATCTAAAGGTGTTGGTTGCCCTCATCCTCCACTGGTGATCATCTAAAGGTGTTGGTTGCCCTCATCCTCCACTGGTGATCATCTAAAGGTGTTGGTTGCCCTCATCCTCCACTGGTGATCATCTAAAGGTGTTGGTTGCCCTCATCCTCCACTGGTGATCATCTAAAGGTGTTGGTTGCCCTCATCCTCCACTGGTGATCATCTAAAGGTGTTGGTTGCCCTCATCCTCCACTGGTGATCATCTAAAGGTGTTCCTCCACTGGTGATCATCTAAAGCCCTCATCCTCCACTGGTGATCATCTAAAGGTGTTGGTTGCCCTCATCCTCCACTGGTGATCATCTAAAGGTGTTGGTTGCCCTCATCCTCCACTGGTGATCATCTAAAGGTGTTGGTTGCCCTCATCCTCCACTGGTGATCATCTAAAGGTGTTGGTTGCCCTCATCCTCCACTGGTGATCATCTAAAGGTGTTGGTTGCCCTCATCCTCCACTGGTGATCATCTAAAGGTGTTGGTTGCCCTCATCCTCCACTGGTGATCATCTAAAGGTGTTGGTTGCCCTCATCCTCCACTGGTGATCATCTAAAGGTGTTGGTTGCCCTCATCCTCCACTGGTGATCATCTAAAGGTGTTGGTTGCCCTCATCCTCCACTGGTGATCATCTAAAGGTGTTGGTTGCCCTCATCCTCCACTGGTGATCATCTAAAGGTGTTGGTTGCCCTCATCCTCCACTGGTGATCATCTAAAGGTGTTCCTCCACTGGTGATCATCTAAAGGTGCCCTCATCCTCCACTGGTGATCATCTAAAGGTGTTGGTTGCCCTCATCCTCCACTGGTGATCATCTAAAGGTGTTGGTTGCCCTCATCCTCCACTGGTGATCATCTAAAGGTGTTGGTTGCCCTCATCCTCCACTGGTGATCATCTAAAGGTGATCATGGTGTTGGTTGCCCTCATCCTCCACTGGTGATCATCTAAAGGTGTTGGTTGCCCTCATCCTCCACTGCCCTAAAGGTGTTGGTTGCATCCTCCACTGGTGATCATCTAAAGGTGTTGGTTGCCCTCATCCTCCACTGGTGATCATCTAAAGGTGTTGGTTGCCCTCATCCTCCACTGGTGATCATCTAAAGGTGATCATCTAAAGTTGGTGATCATCTAAACCTGTGCCCCTCATCCTCCACTGGTGATCATCTAAAGGTGTTGGTTGCCCTCATCCTCCACTGGTGATCATCTAAAGGTGTTGGTTGCCCTCATCCTCCACTGGTGATCATCTAAAGGTGTTGGTTGCCCTCATCCTCCACTGGTGATCATCTAAAGGTGTTGGTTGCCCTCATCCTCCACTGGTGATCATCTAAAGGTGTTGGTTGCCCTCATCCTCCACTGGTGATCATCTAAATCATCTAAAGGTGTTGGTTGCCCTCATCCTCCACTGGTGATCATCTAAAGGTGTTGGTTGCCCTCATCCTCCACTGGTGATCATCTAAAGGTGTTGGTTGCCCTCATCCTCCACTGGTGATCATCTAAAGGTGTTGGTTGCCCTCATCCTCCACTGGTGATCATCTAAAGGTGTTGGTTGCCCTCATCCTCCACTGGTGATCATCTAAAGGTGTTGGTTGCCCTCATCCTCCACTGGTGATCATCTAAAGGTGTTGGTTGCCCTCATCCTCCACTGGTGATCATCTAAAGGTGTTGGTTGCCCTCATCCTCCACTGGTGATCATCTAAAGGTGTTGGTTGCCCTCATCCTCCACTGGTGATCATCTAAAGGTGTTGGTTGCCCTCATCCTCCACTGGTGATCATCTAAAGGTGTTGGTTGCCCTCATCCTCCACTGGTGATCATCTAAAGGTGTTGGTTGCCCTCATCCTCCACTGGTGATCATCTAAAGGTGTTGGTTGCCCTCATCCTCCACTGGTGATCATCTAAAGGTGTTGGTTGCCCTCATCCTCCACTGGTGATCATCTAAAGGTGTTGGTTGCCCTCATCCTCCACTGGTGATCATCTAAAGGTGTTGGTTGCCCTCATCCTCCACTGGTGATCATCTAAAGGTGTTGGTTGCCCTCATCCTCCACTGGTGATCATCTAAAGGTGTTGGTTGCCCTCATCCTCCACTGGTGATCATCTAAAGGTGTTGGTTGCCCTCATCCTCCACTGGTGATCATCTAAAGGTGTTGGTTGCCCTCATCCTCCACTGGTGATCATCTAAAGGTGTTGGTTGCCCTCATCCTCCACTGGTGACCATCTAAAGGTGTTGGTTGCCCTCATCCTCCACTGGTGATCATCTAAAGGTGTTGGTTGCCCTCATCCTCCACTGGTGATCATCTAAAGGTGTTGGTTGCCCTCATCCTCCACTGGTGACCATCTAAACCTGTTGGTTGCCCTCATCCTCCATTGGTGATCATCTAAACCTGTTGGTTGCCCTCATCCTCCACTGGTGACCATCTAAAGGTGATGGTTGCCCTCATCCTCCATTGGTGATCATCTAAAGGTGTTGGTTGCCCTCATCCTCCACTGGTGACCATCTAAAGGTGTTGGTTGCCCTCATCCTCCACTGGTGATCATCTAAAGGTGTTGGTTGCCCTCATCCTCCACTGGTGATCATCTAAAGGTGTTGGTTGCCCTCATCCTCCACTGGTGACCATCTAAAGGTGATGGTTGCCCTCATCCTCCACTGGTGATCATCTAAAGGTGTTGGTTGCCCTCATCCTCCACTGGTGATCATCTAAAGGTGTTGGTTGCCTTCATCCTCCTGGGCCCCCTGATTTTGCGGCTGACGAAACATATACTGTAAAGAATCTATACATATACTGTAAATAATCTATACATATACTGTAAATAATCTATACATATACTGTAAATAATCTATACATATACTGTAAAGAATCTATACATATACTGTAAATAATCTATACATATACTGTAAAGAATCGATACATATACTGTAAATAATCTATACATATACTGTAAAGAATCTATACATATACTGTAAATAATCTATACATATACTGTAAAGAATCTATACATATACTGTAAATAATCTATACATATACTGTAAATAATCTATACATATACTGTAAATAATCTATACATATACTGTAAAGAATCTATACATATACTGTAAACAATCTATACATATACTGTAAATAATCTCTATATATACTGTAAAGCTGGCCAACGGCTCTGTAATGAATATATAGAGATTGAGCTCCATCACCAATTAAATCAAATTTGAGAGAAGTGTATATATGTACTTGGCTTTTCCATATTGTCCAGTGTTTCACTACTGACTGTCCACTAGGGGGCAGAATAGTATCACTATTGCCCAGCAGTTGGCCTGACAGTGAACTCCTGTGATGATAAATGCTGACTGGGTTTCTCTGGAAACAAAGCTAGCTTTTCTCACACTTTCGCAGACACAAACTTGTTCTGGTTAGTGTTCATGTCAAACAAACATCCCCTACATCAAATCACAAGTTTGGATGGGTGGGGCCAAAACGTGGATTGTTTGATGATGAATGATTAAACCAACAGGAAGTGATGTCACTTTATTGGCATGTTTAATTTATGATACCTCCCCCGTATCCATTCCAGATTGCAGAAGGAACGGGCTGGCTTGAGAGAACAGTATACTGGTCTAATAGTCAGTAGTACACTCAGAGACCTGGTACAACCTGTAAACTGGTCCAATAGTCAGTAGTACACTCAGAGACCTGGTAAAACCTGTAAACTGGTCTAATAGTCAGTACACTCAGAGACCTGGTAAAACCTGTAAACTGGTCCAATAGTCAGTACACTCAGAGACCTGGTACAACCTGTAAACTGGTCCAATAGTCAGTACACTCAGAGACCTGGTAAAACCTGTAAACTGGTCTAATAGTCAGTACACTCAGAGACCTGGTACAACCTGTAAACTGGTCCAATAGTCAGTACACTCAGAGACCTGGTAAAACCTGTAAACTGGTCTAATAGTCAGTAGTACACTCAGAGACCTGGTACAACCTGTAAACTGGTCCAATAGTCAGTAGTACACTCAGAGACCTGGTAAAACCTGTAAACTGGTCTAATAGTCAGTACACTCAGAGACCTGGTAAAACCTGTAAACTGGTCCAATAGTCAGTACACTCAGAGACCTGGTAAAACCAGTAAACAGCTACAAGATTCAAAGGGGTCAAGTTTAATTAAAAAAAGATCTAACCCTGACACAACAAGCACCAAATCATGTTTAGAGACATTATACAATAAAAGTTCAACAGGAGCACATTTATTTCACTAACACCTTGCTAATAGAGACCTGTTATGGATGACATCAGCCAAAAGGTCAGAGTTCACATACTTAACCCTCCAAAAGCCAAGCATCTTACCCTGAAAAATACAATGTATTATCTTATGTTTACACAACATATGCAATTAGTATATAGGACTGATCAATGAAGGCTATGGAGACATGTTCTGCTTAAGACTTTACTGAATACCAGACTATAAGCTGATGTGGTCATGATGTCATGGTGATGTGGTCATGGTGATGTGGTCATGACGTTCCGGTGATGTGGTCATGACGTCACGGTGATGTGGTCATGACGTCACGGTTATGTGGTCATGACATCATGTGGTCATTTGTACGGTCTTTGTACCATACATGTAAATATGCAATATGGAAGGTTTATGTTATGTGATTCAGGAGGTGGAGCTGCTCACTGAGATTCAGGAGGAGGAGGAGGAGCTCACTGAGATTCAGGAGGAGGAGGAGCTGAGATTCAGGAGGAGGAGCTGCTCACTGAGATTCAGGAGGAGGAGGAGCTGAGATTCAGGAGGAGGAGGAGCTGCTCACTGAGATTCAGGAGGAGGAGGAGCTGAGATTCTTATAAGATCCTAACCGATCAGAAGATCATGGACAGATCCCCAACTCTATTGTGATTGTATAGGATGTGTACTACATGTAGCTAGGTCCTTCACATCTGGAGTTTACACTCTGTGGAACTGCAGACTAGTAGAGCAGGACAATATCACACCACTTATAAGATGTCCACTGTCTGTCACATCCATGTGAGGACATTCAATAGCATGCCATAGCATTTACCAGAGAAAGATAAAGAAGAAATGAGAGAGGAGATGGGGAAGAAAGGTGGAAGGAAAGAGAAGCTGGGAGAAATGTATTGAGTTGTAATGTTTTATTGCTATTCCTGAGTAGACAAATGCTTATGGGAAGTGTTGTAGAGCCAACCAGAATAAAAAAGAAATAAACTCCATCGTAACGATGAACACATGTTGATCGGAGGTTAGCAGTTCTGTCTGCTGCAATCAGCTGCTATTCCAGGGATCTCCTGAGAACGATGAACCCCATCTGTGGTTTGTGAGTGCTGATATACGGCTAGACAGTTTGATCCCTGTCCAGAGGTCCACAAAAACCTGACCAGAAGATGACTTCAAGATCCCTGATATAACGGTTATTGTGGCTTGGCTGCTCTACTAAACATATCCAAAGGAAGTTTTAAAGCAATTCCAGTGTATGAAGGTCCAGCGAAATGTCCATCAGAGTTTTTGAGAAGGCCTACAAAGGTTTTCAAATATTCGTTCTGTAGAAGAATGCTAATTATAACAAAAATAGATAAAGCAAAACCAAGTGTTTGATTGGACCACAAGTAGTGGTTACATTCTCAGTGTGTATCATCACGTGAGCTGGTGGTTGTATTTTAACGGTTGTGACTCCATCTGCCACATTAGTTCTGATCATATCTCACTTTAGTGAGACACACTAACACAGGAAGGCAACACACTAAAACACATTTGGGACACACATGGTTCTTAGAGGAATGTCTGTAATGTCTGTAAAGGAATGTCTTTAAGTGAATATAATGAAGATGAAGACGATGATGAAGACGATGTTTACTCAGCGTTTTCGGACTGATGTCTGTGTAGGTCACACTGTTCTACGACTGATTCGTCGGTCACCTGATCACAGGTATGTACCTGTGGGATTATCCAATCACCTGAGAGCTCCTCATCTATGGGCTTATCTCTGGAGCTGCTGGCCAACGGCTCTGGAAGTTTCAATGTATCTAAAGCTGAGCTTGAGAAGCAGCAGGCCGCCTGAGAAGCCAGGGGCTCTGGTAGTCCTCCTAGCCCAGGGGAGGCAGCGTCTGTTGGGGAGATGAGAGCAGAGAGAGGGCAGTCCATGGATGTGTACTTGGCTAGGAGTTCTTCTGGTTTCACGGCCGACTCACTGCAGACCCTCTGGCACAGGACAGACACACGTTGCCTCAGATTCTGGCTCATCTGGCTCAGATGGGTCCTCTCACACATCAAAGTGTCCTTCTCAGCTCTCTGTATCGACACAAACAAATATTATATATAAACTGTAATACATTAACCAGTGTGTCTATATGGAACCGTTAGAAATAAAATAAATAAATGTAATAAATGTACCAGTTAGTCTACATAGATGTGTTATAACCAGTAATAACCTCACCAGTTTGTTTATCTTACACTCCAGGTTGTGTACATAGATGTGTTATAACCAGTAATAACCTCACCAGTTTGTTTATCTCACACTCCAGGTTGTGTACATAGATGTGTTATAACCAGTAATAACCTCACCAGTTTGTTTATCTCACACTCCAGGTTGTGTACATAGATGTGTTATAACCAGTAATAACCTCACCAGTTTGTTTATCTCACACTCCAGGTTGTGTACATAGATGTGTTATAACCAGTAATAACCTCACCAGTTTGTTTATCTCACACTCCAGGTTGTGTACATAGATGTGTTATAACCAGTAATAACCTCACCAGTTTGTTTATCTCACACTCCAGGTTGTGTACATAGATGTGTTATAACCAGTAATAACCTCACCAGTTTGTTTATCTCACACTCCAGGTTGTGTACATAGATGTGTTATAACCAGTAATAACCTCACCAGTTTGTTTATCTCACACTCCAGGTTGTGTACATAGATGTGTTATAACCAGTAATAACCTCACCAGTTTGTTTATCTCACACTCCAGGTTGTGTATGCAGTCCAGCTTTCTCTTGCGACAGCGCTGTGCAGCAACACGGTTCTTACTTCTGCGTCGGACATCTTGGACAAAGTCCAGCTGTTCTCTGGTCAGAGAGTGATGTCTTAACATCAGCTGGAAGTCATTTCTACTCAATCCCAAGACACGACCCACAGAGAACGGCAGCTGGACCTGGAAAACATGGATTCATTTTCTAAAGCACTTGTTATACCATGTGGTCACACAGACTAGTAGGCAGGTCCATCTAAACATATGCATGCTACACTGTTTTGTGAGCAAAGCAACAACAACTTTATTTTTTAAATAGGCTATACAATGTATCAATCAAATGTATTTTATTAAACCCTGAAGTATATTTGATTGAATATAGGAATGCATAACAACAGTATAATAGGAACATATCTTTTACCTCCTTGGCTCTCTGGCTGTAGGAGCAGATCTCGCTGTCTCCCTCCATATCAAAGCAATCTGAGTCCCCGTCGTCCCCTGAGTTCACAGAGGACACACTCTTCTCCGAATAAGACGAGCCCTCACAGCCTCGTAGCTGGTCTTCCCCTGGTCCTGTACCGCTGTCCGTCCCTGACCCAGTCTCTCTGTCGGTCTCTCTGTCCAGCTTATGAAGGAAAGGACAGTGCCCAGTATTGGATCTCAGGTCCAGCTGGTTCAGCCAGTCCATGGTGGGGCTTCTGCCCTGGAGGTCCACGGCGCCAGTCTCTCTCCCTGGAACTGAATCCTGAAGTAGCGGACGACAAGCTGCCTCTGACCAGAGGCCATGGACCAGGTGTTCAGCCACCTCTCTCTCCACCCTGCACCCCCCTTCACATCCATGCTCTCTTCTTTCTCTCTTGCCAATCTCCTTTTCTCCCTGTTCCTTATGTTCTTCCACATCTGTTCTGTCTTCCTGCTTCTGCTCTGCATGTGTCTGGCTAGAAATGGAGAAATCTGAGTCGATGCTTCTACCTCCAAAAACACAGTTCTTTTCCCCCACACCACCAAGACCCTGGTGGTCCAGCCCAAGACCCTGGTGGTCCAGCCCAAGACCCTGGTGGTCCATCCCAAGACCCTGGTGGTCCAGCCCAAGACCCTGGTGGTCCAGCCCAAGACCCTGGTGGTCCATCCCAAGACCCTGGTGGTCCAGCCCAAGACCCTGGTGGTCCAGCCCAAGACCCTGGTGGTCCAGCCCGAGACCCTGGTGGTCCAGCCCAAGACCCTGGTGGTCCAGTCCAAGACCCTGGTGGTCTAGCCCGAGCCCCTGGTGGTCCAGCCCAAGACCCTGGTGGTCCAGCCCAAGACCCTGGTGGTCCAGCCCGAGGACCTGGTGGTCCAGCCCGAGGCCCAGTGGGCATTTGTGTGACACTGCACCTGCCGCTCCTTCATCCAATGCTGGGTTCCCCTGGCTGCTTTCAGGCACATTGTCAGAAATGATGATGGGACGTAACGAGTGAATGCAGTTGAGCGCAGAATCCCAGTCTGCTGTTCTGTCAAGCCTGTCTCCATTCACATCCACTGCATCTCCTTTTATTTCACCCATATTCTTCTTCTCCTCATCCTCTCCTCCTCTCCTCTCTACCACCAGCACTCCTTCTCTTGTCTCCTCCACTCCTTCTCCCTTCTCCTTCCCTCCATCCCTTTTCTTTTGTCCCTCTCCTGGCTGGTTGGAGTGTGTTTGTGATATAGGGGAAGAGCTGTCTCCAGGGATTTGCACACAGCCTCCTCGAGAACATGGCAGACAGGACGAGAACTTTGAAGGAGGCAGGGTTAGAGGGCAGAACTTCTCTGTCAAATCTGTGGAACCAGGGTTCATTTGTGGGCGACAGACCTCCAGACACGCCCTCCCCTTCCCACAAGCCATCTGGAACTTTCGATACTTGGGGCACTGGTGAGTCTGCGTGTGTGATTGGATAAGGGCTTCATGAGCAGGGTCAGGTTTAATACTTCCTGTCTTGTCATTTGAGTGTTGTCTGCTTTGACATGGGCCACAACCCACTTCCTGTTCAACGGGCAGTTCAGAAACCGTACTGGGCTCCTTGTCATCTACCCGCTGGGTTTCTCCTATGGGTTTCCTGCAATGTGATTTACAGCAGGTCTTCCTCTGGATCGAGGCTGGGCTGCTGCTTCTGAAGAACTTGGGCAAGAGGAAGTCAAAGCAGGCAGATTCTAGGTCCCTGAAACCCAAGGCGGAGGCACACTGACGTATTTCCATAATGCTGTCTTTACTAAAGAGCAGCTTGGATGTGTAGGCAAAGTCCAGAAGAGGTCCAAATCCTTTGACAGACACCTGAGAGAGAAAAAGACCACAGCAAACATAATAAAGAACCTAACCTTAGCCCTGACCCTAACCTTAGCCCTTAACCCTAACCTTAGCCATGACCCTAACCTTAGCCCTGACCCTAACCTTAGCCCTTAACCCTAACCTTAGCCCTGACCCTAACCTTAGCCCTGACCCTAACCTTAGCTCTAACCTTAGCCCTGACCCTAACCTTAGCCCTGACCCTAACCTTAGCTCTAACCTTAGCCCTGACCCTAACCTTAGTGTCAGGATTGCGGC
The DNA here is from genome assembly GCA_029465975.1 of Dallia pectoralis. Taxonomy (NCBI): domain Eukaryota; kingdom Metazoa; phylum Chordata; class Actinopteri; order Esociformes; family Umbridae; genus Dallia; species Dallia pectoralis. The sequence continues at coordinate 17,661,347 of CM055746.1, read as the reverse complement.
TTTCGAGCAGGTTGAGGACACAAACGCAGAGTGCTTGCAATAACAGGGTTTATTTTCTCCCAAAACAGGAACGGGTAGCTTCATACCAAGACAATCCTAACACTTAACATAAACACAGAAGAACAACATAATTAACAAAACCTCCCCTTAGTGAGACAGAACATACTAAACACAGAACACCAGAATAATCACGCAATACATAACAGGACCAGCAAACGCAAAACAAGAGAAACATACCTTAACAATGACCGACACTGAAAGACAGGAACCGACAGAACTAAGTACAGGGACTAACGAGCAAACACAACCCAGGTGCGGACAATAACACAGGTGAACGAACAAGTCCCTAATTTTCCCTCTCTCCGGATGCGGGGGAGGTGTCATCACCACCATGGAGTGCGAGGACAGGGCTCTGTCCCTTACAGAATCCCCCACCAAGGGGCGCGGCTCCTGAAGCGCCCAAAACACAAGAGCAGAATATAATCCAAGAGTTGGACATGGGCAGGACGGAGAGACGGGTCTCGGGCAGGACAGAGGCTGACAGACCAGGAGGCCGCCGGTCTGGTGGATGCCAGTCAGGAGACCGGACAGGCGGAGACGGGTCAGGAGACCGGACAGGCGACGACGGATCAGGTGGTCGACCGGGCGGGAGCAGGTCTGGAGGCCGGACAGGTAGAGACGGGTCATGGGTTCTACCCGGTGGGAGCAGGTCAGGAGGTCTACCCGGCGGGAGCGGGTCAGGTCTACCCGGCGGGAGCGGGTCAGGAGGTCTACCCGGCGGAAGCGGGTCAGGAGGTCTACCCGGCGGAAGCGGATCTGGAGATCGACCCGGCGGATGCAGGTCAGGAGACAGGTCAGGAGGTCGACCCGGCGGATGAGGGTCAGGAGGTCGACCCGGCGGAAGCAGATCTGGAGGTCTACCCGGCGGGAGCGTGTCTGGAGGTCTACCCGGCGGGAGCGTGTCTGGAGGTCTACCCGGCGGGAGCGTGTCTGGAGGTCTACCCGGCGGGAGCGTGTCTGGAGGTCTACCCGGCGGGAGCGTGTCTGGAGGTCTACCCGGCGGGAGCGTGTCTGGAGGTCGGACAGGAGGGTGCAGGTCTAGAGGTCGACCAGGCAGGGACGGGTCAGGAGGCCGTGCCGGAGGACACGGTTCAGGAGGCCGTGCCGGAGGACACGGTTCAGGAGGCCGTGCCGGAGGACACGGTTCAGGAGGCCGTGCCGGAGGACACGGTTCAGGAGGCCGTGCCGGAGGACACGGTTCAGGAGGCCGTGCCGGAGGACACGGTTCAGGAGGCCGTGCCGGAGGACACGGTTCAGGAGGCCGTGCCGGAGGACACGGTTCAGGAGGCCGTGCCGGAGGACACGGTTCAGGAGGCCGTGCCGGAGGACACGGTTCAGGAGGCCGTGCCGGAGGACACGGTTCAGGTGGCCGGGGAACCGGCTTTGGCCCGACAGTAGTCCTTGGCCCGGCAACAGTCCTTGGCCCGGGAACTGGCTCGGCCAGGATGACGGCCTCGGGCATTGGACGGGGCTCGAAGACAGGACGGGGCTCGAGGACAGGACGGGGGACCGGACTGAAGTCAGGCAGGGGGACAGGACTGGAGTCAGGCAGGGGGACAGGACTGGAGTCAGGCAGGGGGACAGGACTGGAGTCAGGCAGGGGGACAGGACTGGAGTCAGGCAGGGGGACAGGACTGGAGTCAGGCAGGGGGACAGGACTGGAGTCAGGCAGGGGGACAGGGCTGGAGTCAGGCAGGGGGACAGGAGTGAGCTCTGGGTCTGGAGTGAGCTCTGGGTCTGGAGTGAGCTCGGGGTCTGGAGTGAGCTCGGGGTCTGGAGTGAGCTCGGGGTCTGGAGTGAGCTCGGGGTCTGGAGTGAGCTCGGGGTCTGGAGTGAGCTCTGGGTCTGGAGTGAGCTCTGGGTCTGGAGTGAGCTCGGGGACCGGGACAGACACGGGGACCGGGACAGACACGGGGACCGGGACAGACACGGGGACCGGGACAGACACGGGGACCGGGACAGACACGGGGACCGGGACAGACACGGGGACCGGGACAGACACGGGGACCGGGACAGACACGGGGACCGGGACAGACACGGGGACCGGGACAGACACGGGGACCGGGTCAGAGACGGGGACAGGCTCAGAGACGGGGACAGGCTCAGAGACGGGGACAGGCTCAGAGACGGGGACAGGCTCAGACTGGGAAACGAGCTTAGGCAGAGAAACTGGGACTGGGACAGGCAGGGAAACTGGGACTGGGACAGGCAAAGACACGGGGACTGGCTCTGGCAAGGACACGGGGACTGGCTCTGGCAAGGACACGGGGACTGGCTCTGGCAAGGACACGGGGACTGGCTCAGGCAAGGACACGGGGACTGGCTCAGGCAAGGACACGGGGACTGGCTCAGGCAAGGACACGGGGACTGGCTCAGGCAAGGACACGGGGACTGGCTCAGGCAAGGACACGGGGACTGGCTCTGGCAAGGACACGGGGACTGGCTCTGGCAAGGACACGGGGACTGGCTCTGGCAAGGACACGGGGACTGGCTCAGGCAAGGACACGGGGACTGGCTCAGGCAAGGACACGGGGACTGGCTCAGGCAAGGACACGGGGACTGGCTCAGGCAAGGACACGGGGACAGACTCGGGCAAGGAAACTGGAGGGAGCTCGGTGACTGGCCGAAGGTGTGGTGCACGGCGGAGAAGTTGTGCCCTCAGGTAGTCCAGGAGCTCAGGGCAGAGATCTTCTTGTCCCTTCCTCCACACGAAGAACTCCTGATGCCACCACCTCCTTTCATCGTCCATCACCGCCACCTCCTGGACCCAGGCCAGAAAGTCGACAAATACCCCCAGATCCTCCCGTAGAGCCCTCTCCAAGGCCGGGGAGGTAGCCGATGGTGGCGTGGGCCTGGAGGACACCGGATAGACCGGTTCATAGGGGCCCGTTTCGAGCGGCGGGGCGGCAGCCATCTCACGCTGCGGGGCGGCAGCCATCTCATGCTGCGGGCGGCAGCCATCTCATGCTGAGGGGCGGCAGCCATCTCATGCTGCGGGGCGGCAGCCATCTCATGCTGCGGGGCGGCAGCCATCTCATGCTGCGGGGCGGCAGCCATCTCATGCTGCGGGGCGGCAGCCATCTCATGCTGCGGGGCGGCAGCCATCTCATGCTGCGGGGCGGCAGCCATCTCATGCTGCGGGGCGGCAGCCATCTCATGCTGCGGGGCGGCAGCCATCTCATGCTGCGGGGCGGCGGCCATCTCATGCTGCGGGGGCGGCGGCCATCTCATGCTGCGGGGCGGCGGCCATCTCATGCTGCGGGGCGGCGGCCATCTCATGCTGCGGGGCGGCAGCCATCTCATGCTGCGGGCGGCGGCCATCTTATGCTGCGGGGCGGCGGCCATCTCATGCTGCGGGACAGCAGCCATGGGTGGTGAGGTGGGGGACAGAAACGTGGAGGTTGAGACGGGAATCAGCTGGAGGGTGAAGGGATCCCACCGGAACTCCCCCTCCAGGTACTCCTCATCCTCGGACTCGTCCTCTGGCTCGGAGTCCTCTGCTTCATAGGGCTCTATGAAGAGCCCGTGCATTAACCCCTCGTCGGGGTTTTCGAGCCGTAGGCTGGCCCACGATACTGCACCCTGCTGTGTCCTCTCTTTTGGGTCGGTCATTCTGTCAGGATTGCGGCTTTCGAGCAGGTTGAGGACACAAACGCAGAGTGCTTGCAATAACAGGGTTTATTTTCTCCCAAAACAGGAACGGGTAGCTTCATACCAAGACAATCCTAACACTTAACATAAACACAGAAGAACAACATAATTAACAAAACCTCCCCTTAGTGAGACAGAACATACTAAACACAGAACACCAGAATAATCACGCAATACATAACAGGACCAGCAAACGCAAAACAAGAGAAACATACCTTAACAATGACCGACACTGAAAGACAGGAACCGACAGAACTAAGTACAGGGACTAACGAGCAAACACAACCCAGGTGCGGACAATAACACAGGTGAACGAACAAGTCCCTAATTTTCCCTCTCTCCGGATGCGGGGGAGGTGTCATCACCACCATGGAGTGCGAGGACAGGGCTCTGTCCCTTACACTTAGCCCTGACCATCCTGATGCAGGGTAGAATGGTTTGAAAAAGACCTACCATTGAGTTGTAAGTGGACTCCTTTTTTACATAATTCAAAAGGGCCATATTGGGTTTTTGCAGTGTGCTGCTCTTGACTAATTTAATGGTCAGCGTCTAAAATGCCTGTTGCTTAAAGAGGTCCTGGACCTTATCACTTCTGTATTACCTCCTCAGGCAGGGTGATGACCAGCCCCTGGGCAGCTGGGGAGGAAACCCTGTGTGTGAAGTAGTCACTACATGAGGCCAGCACTGAACGGTGGGCCCTGAAGCTCCTCCCATCCACCACCACCGTGATGTCACACAACATGTCCCGCTTGCGCTGGTCGTCCAGGCAACGCAGAACATGGCAGCTGTGAACCGAGGAATGGAAGGTGAACACAGAAGAGCGTGGGCAGTCCAGACTAGACATGGACACAGACATCTGGTGAGAAAAACACAGACAGGGAGACAGAAATACATGTTAAATGTGCAGAGAGAGAAAGAGTGAGAGAAAAGATAGTGAGAGAGACACGAGAGAGACAGGGGAGAGAAAGGCAGGAGAGAGACAGGGGAGAGAAAGAGAGAGACAGGAGAGAGACAGGGGAGAGAAAGATAGAGACAGGAGAAAAAGAGTGAGACAGGGGAGAGAAAGAGAGAGACAGGAGAAAAAGAGTGAGACAGGAGAGAGAAAGAGAGAGACAGGAGAGAGACAGGGGGAGACAGGGGAGAGCAGGAGAGAGACAGGGGAGAGAAAGAGAGAGACAGGAGAAAAGGAGTTTGACAGGAGAGAGAAAGAGAGAGACAGGAGAAAAAGAGTGAGACAGGAGAGAGAAAGAGAGAGACAGGAGAAAAAGAGTGAGACAGGAGAGAGAAAGACAGGAGAGAGACAGGGGAGAGAAAGAGAGAGACAGGAGAGAGAAAGAGAAAGACAGGAGAGAGAAAGAAAGACAGGAGAGAGACAGTAGAGAGACAGGATAAAAAGAGTGAGACAGGAGAGAGACAGGAGAGAGAAAGAAAGACAGGAGAGAGACAGGAGAGAGACAGGATAAAAAGAGTGAGACAGGAGAGAGACAGGGGAGAGACAGTAATTACAATATATAGACAACAGACCTGACAGCTGAATATGTCCTGGTCTGTTATTACAATATAGACAACAGACCTGACAGCTGAATATGTCCTGGTCTGTTATTACAATATAGACAACAGACCTGACAGCTGAATATGTCCTGGTCTGTTATTACAATATAGACAACAGACCTGACAGCTGAATATGTCCTGGTCTGTTATTACAATATAGACTACAGACCTGACAGCTGAATATGTCCTGGTCTGTTATTACAATATAGACAACAGACCTGAAAGCTGAATATGTGCTGGTCTGTTATTACAATATTGACAACAGACCTGACAGCTGAATATGTCCTGGTCTGTTATTACAATATAGAGACAACAGACCTGACAGCTGAATATGTCCTGGTCTGTTATTACAATATATAGACAACAGACCTGACAGCTGAATATGTCCTGGTCTGTTATTACAATATAGACAACAGACCTGACAGCTGAATATGTCCTGGTCTGTTATTACAATATAGACAACAGACCTGACAGCTGAATATGTCCTGGTCTGTTATTACAATATAGAGACAACAGACCTGACAGCTGAATATGTCCTGGTCTGTTATTACAATATATAGACAACAGACCAGACAGCTGAATATGTCCTGGTCTGTTATTACAATATAGACAACAGACCTGACAGCTGAATATGTCCTGGTCTGTTATTACAATATAGAGACAACAGACCTGACAGCTGAATATGTCCTGGTCTGTTATTACAATAGAGACAACAGAACTTGTAGAGTGTATTTATTTACCTATTTATTGTGGTTGTGTTTTTATTTGCATTGTATTTATTTATTGACCTAAATATTACTAAAACATTGTGCATTAGAAACAGTGACAAATATTAATTTATGCCAATAAAGCACATTAAATTAACTGAATAAAGAGGAGGACAGAGAACCAGATCTCTCTGGTTAATAGCAGTGTATTATATAAAGAAACGTAGCCGGACCTCAGATGGGCTACATACTATTGTGAAAACAACACAGAAGAAGTCTAATCACAATTCAAATACCAAAGACTGCTTAGCTCGGCTCCAGATCAGTCAAGTCATGCGTGAGTGTGTGTGTACGTGTGCGCGTGTGTGTGTGTGTGTACATGTGTGTGTCTCTGTCTGTGTGGCAACAGCATGCAGAGTGCTGACTCATGCAGTCCTACCTCTACAGAATAATGATGAGCAAGCATTTATTCCGCTTTTTCCAGGTTTCCGAAACGTTCACACCCAGAGTTAGATACCCTAAATCCTCCTGGGTTTCCAACCAAACTACTGAACAGAAACCCCTTAAAAACATTACCAAAGGGTACTGCGCCTGTTGGTCAAAATACAGAACATCTGACTGGCATGTGTGTGTGTGTGTGTGTGTGTGTGTGTGTGTGTGTGTGTGTGTGTGTGTGTGTGTGTGTGTGTGTGTGTGTCTATGTAAGGGCTATTCCGAGCGGAGTATAATAATAATGTGTATGTCTATAGCACATATATACATATATATATATATATGACTATTATAGAAGCAACAGGTTTCTTAAATGTCACTCAGGAGTATAGATACAACATGAATGGGAACAAAAGCAGAATTTAACCAGGTTGAAACTTGTCATAAAACAATATAAACCATCTGAACCGGGTTAGTTAGTCACACCCTGGTTATAAACCCCTGGTTATAAACCCCTGGTTACTGGTTATAAACCCCTGGTTATAAACCCCTGGTTATAAACCCCTGGTTACTGGTTATAAACCCCTGGTTACTGGTTATAAACCCCTGGTTATAAACCCCTGGTTACTGGTTATAAACCCCTGGTTACTGGTTATAAACCCCTGGTTATAAATCCCTGGTTATAAACCCCCTGGTTACTGGTTATAAACCCCTGGTTACTGGTTATAAACCCCTGGTTACTGGTTATAAACCCCTGGTTATAAATCCCTGGTTATAAACCCCCTGGTTACTGGTTATAAACCCCTGGTTACTGGTTATAAACCCCTGGTTACTGGTTATAAACCCCTGGTTATAAACCCCTGGTTATGTTTCACAAGCAACACAAACTAGCTTAAACCAGGTGTGGCCGACCCATTACACGCTATAGTTACATACAGACATGTTTACATGGTATATAGCCCATATATAGATTTGTATATCTGAATAACTTTATGAAAGCCGATCTAACTCGAGTTTAAAGCAAGTAAAGGCAGAACTGACCTGACATCAGTTATCCAACTGAGTTTCCAGACTGAAATCTTAAGCGGCTGACATATTGACCGTGTGAGACGTTAAACTAACATTGTTTCAACTGTTGTTGTCATCAGTAATGTAGCCAGTTCATAGGAACTACAGTCATATGACTCAGACCGGACCAGTGTTGCCAACTCCTCAGTAAGGAAAGTAGCTATTGGCTGTCCTAAAAGTCGCTAGAAGTCGCTAGATGACGTCATCGCCTAATTTGCATGTGCCCCGCCCCATTACATTAAATTGTGATGGACGCTGCATGAGAGAAAAAGTGAGCAAAAACAGATGGGAGGGACTAGTGCGGAGGTATTGGGCAGATGGGAGGGACTAGTGCGGAGGTATTGGGCAGATGGGAGGGACTAGTGCGGAGGTATTGGGCAGATGGGAGGGACTAGTGCGGAGGTATTGGGCAGATGGGAGGGACTAGTGCGGAGGTATTGGGCAGATGGGAGGGACTAGTGCGGAGGTATTGGGCAGATGGGAGGGACTAGTGCGGAGGTATTGGGCGGCTTCTGAGTGCTTTGGCACCGGGCTGTTCCACGGTAGCACCTGCTGCTCATAGAGGAGAGTATCAGAGTATGAGCGATACGACCATACTTGCTTTAATGTCAGTCTCTAAAAGTCTCCAATAACACCAGAAAAAGTAGCTAGATTTGTCGCTAGTCACTTTTAAAACAATGTGTCCTAGAGGGGTCTAAAACTCGCTAAAAATAGCGACAAAGTGGCCAAAGTGGCCTTCCAATATGTCTGGTCAAACTGGCAGTTCACTTCCGCATTTCATGACATTTATTATGTATGTATGGGTTAAGTAAAGTCTTGGGGTATTATGGGTTAATTAAAGTGTTGGGGTATTATGGGTTAAGTAAAGTGTTGGGGTATTATGGGTTAAGTAAAGTGTTGGGGTATTATGGGTTAAGTAAAGTGTTGGGGTATTATGGGTTAAGTAAAGTGTTGGGGTATTATGGGTTAAGTAAAGTGTTGGGGTATTATGGGTTAAGTAAAGTGTTGGGGTATTATGGGTTAAGTAAAGTGTTGGGGTATTATGGGTTAAGTAAAGTGTTGGGGTATTATGGGTTAAGTAAAGTGTTGGGGTATTATGGGTTAAGTAAAGTGTTGGGGTATTATGGGTTAAGTAAAGTGTTGGGGTATTATGGGTTAAGTAAAGTGTTGGGGTATTATGGGTTAAGTAAAGTGTTGGGGTATTATGGGTTAAGTAAAGTGTTGGGGTATTATGGGTTAAGTAAAGTGTTGGGGTATTATGGGTTAAGTAAAGTGTTGGGGTATTATGGGTTAAGTAAAGTGTTCGGGCGTTATTATTATAATATTTGCAGCTGTCCCTTTATATACAGGATCTTACTAATAAATGGTGGGAGAGAGAGAGAGATGGATAAATAGATGGATAGATAGATAGATGGATAGATAGATAGATGGATATATAGATGGATAGATAGATAGATGGATAGATATATAGATGGATAGATAGATGGATAGATAGATAGATAGATAGATGGATAGATAGATGGATGGATAGATAGATAGATGGATAGATAGATAGATAGATGGATAGATAGATAGATAGATGGATAGATAGTTAGATAGATAGATAGATGGATAGATAGATAGATAGATAGATAGATGGATAGATAGATAGATAGATAGATGGATAGATAGATAGATAGATAGATAGATGGATAGATAGATAGATAGATAGATGGATGGATAGATAGATAGATAGATGGATAGATAGATAGATAGATGGATAGATAGATAGATAGATGGATAGATAGATAGATAGATAGATAGATAGATAGATGGTTAGATAGATAGATAGATAGATAGATAGATGGATAGATAGATAGATGGCGCTACAGCAGAAATGTGTCTGATAGAGAATCAATGCTGGCAGCTGCTGTTTGCTTTTACAATCCCAGATGAAATATGTTGTGACACATACAGTGTTCTGTATTCCCTGGTATTAATAAAGTTATAACAACCAAACTAGACATAATACAGGAATGAAACGAAAACATAATGGTGAAAGGGTTGGTATTTATTGATAATGGAGAACTTCACTGGGCCACAAGCACATAATAAATACTCAGTTATAGGTAACATCAGATACTGCAGTTCTACAGGAAACCAGCACCCAATACACTAGAATCATGATGAGCTCACTTCTATTGACTTCCCTTATATTGTTTCACAACACTAGCAGAGTATTCCTCCATGTCACTCCACGAAGAATACACCCCCTCACACCACCTCACACCCCCTCACACCACCTCACACCACCTCACACCACTTTACACCACCTCACACCACCTCACACCCCCTTACACCCCCTTACACCACCTCACACCATCTCACACCACCTCACAGCCCCTTACACCACCTCACACCCCCTTACACCACCTCACACCCCTTACACCACCTCACACCACCTCACACCCCCTCACACCACCTCACACCACCTCACACCCCCTTACACCACCTCACACCCCCTTACACCACCTCACACCCCCTTACACCACCTCACACCACCTCACACCCCCTTACACCACCTTACAGCCCCTTACACCACCTCACACCACCTCACACCTCCATACACCACCTCACACCCCCTTACACCACCTCACACCCCGTTACACCACCTCACCGCCACCTCACACCACCTCACACCAACTCACACCACCTCACACCACCTCACACCACTTTACACCCCCTCACACTACCTCACACCACCTTACACCACCTCACGCCACCTCACACGGCCTCACACCACTTTACACCACCTCACACCACTTTACACCACCTCACACCAACTCACACCACTTTACACCACCTCACACCAGCTTACACCACCTCACACCCCCTTACACCACCTCACACCACCTCACAGCCCCTTAAACCACCTCACACCCCCTTACACCACCTCTCACCCCCTTACGCCACCTCACGCCACCTCACACCACCTCACACCACTTTACACCACCTCACACCACTTTACACCACTTTACACCACCTCACACCACATCACACCAGCTTACACCACCTCACACCACCTCACACCAGCTTACACCACCTCACACCACTTTACACCACCTCACACCACTTCACACCACCTCACAACAGCTTACACCACCTCACACCACCTTACACCACCTCACACCACCTTACACCAGCTCACACCACCTCACACCACATTACACCACCTCACACCACCTCACACCACCTGAGGTTGCTTACATCAGCAGTAAAATCACCTGTCAGGAGGTGAATTATGTGGAAATTTTACACATTGTTTACACATTTGTTTGTAGGGTTAAATACATTTTAAATACAAATGTCAAACTGATTTTAAATCTGGTTCACACTTAATATTTGCATTTTGTTGCCCCTCAGGAAGGAGAGTCTCACAGGACAGAGGCTCACAGACCAGAGGCTCACAGACCAGAGGCTGACAGACCAGAGGCTCACAGACCAGAGGCTCACAGTAAGAGTCTCACAGACCAGAGTCTCACAGACCAGAGGCTCACAGTAAGAGTCTCACAGTAAGAGGCTCACAGACCAGAGGCTCACAGACCAGAGTCTCACAGTAAGAGGCTCACAGACCAGAGGCTCACAGACCAGAGGCTCACAGACCAGAGGCTCACAGACCAGATGCTCACAGTAAGAGGCTCACAGACCAGAGTCTCACAGACCAGAGGCTCACAGACCAGAGGCTCACAGACCAGAGGCTCACAGTAAGGAGAGTCTCACAGTAAGAGGCTCACAGACCAGAGCCTCAAAGACCAGAGGCTCACAGTAAGAGTCTCACAGACCAGAGGCTCACAGTAAGATGCTCACAGACTAGAGGCTCACAGACCAGAGCCTCACAGACCAGAAGCTCACAGTAAGGAGAGTCTCACAGACCAGAGGCTCACAGACCAGAGGCTCACAGACCAGAGGCTCACAGTAAGAGGCTCACAGTCCAGAGTCTCACAGACCAGAGGCTCACAGTAAGAGGCTCACAGTAAGAGGCTCACAGTCCAGAGGCTCACAGACCAGAGGCTCACAGACCAGAGGCTCACAGACCAGAGCCTCACAGACCAGAGGCTCACAGTAAGAGGCTCACAGACCAGAGGCTCACAGACCAGAGGCTCACAGACCAGAGCCTCACAGACCAGAGCCTCACAGACCAGAGGCTCACAGACCAGAGTCTCACAGTAAGAGGCTCACAGACCAGAGCCTCACATACCAGAGGCTCACAGTAAGAGGCTCACAGACCAGAGTCTCACAGTAAGAGGCTCACAGACCAGAGGCTCACAGACCAGATGCTCACAGTAAGAGGCTCACAGTAAGAGGCTCACAGACCAGAGGCTCACAGACCAGAGTCTCACAGTAAGAGGCTCACAGACCAGAGGCTCACAGACCAGAGGCTCACAGACCAGATGCTCACAGTAAGAGGCTCACAGACCAGAGTCTCACAGACCAGAGGCTCACAGACCAGAGGCTCACAGACCAGAGGCTCACAGTAAGGAGAGTCTCACAGTAAGAGGCTCACAGACCAGAGCCTCAAAGACCAGAGGCTCACAGTAAGAGGCTCACAGACTAGAGGCTCACAGACCAGAGTCTCACAGACCAGAGGCTCACAGTAAGATGCTCACAGACTAGAGGCTCACAGACCAGAGCCTCACAGACCAGAAGCTCACAGTAAGGAGAGTCTCACAGACCAGAGGCTCACAGACCAGAGGCTCACAGTAAGAGGCTCACAGTCCAGAGTCTCACAGACCAGAGGCTCACAGTAAGAGGCTCACAGTAAGAGGCTCACAGACCAGAGGCTCACAGACCAGAGGCTCACAGACCAGAGGCTCACAGACCAGAGCCTCACAGACCAGAGGCTCACAGTAAGAGGCTCACAGACCAGAGGCTCACAGACCAGAGCCTCACAGACCAGAGCCTCACAGACCAGAGGCTCACAGACCAGAGTCTCACAGTAAGAGGCTCACAGACCAGAGCCTCACAGACCAGAGGCTCACAGTAAGAGGCTCACAGACCAGAGTCTCACAGTAAGAGGCTCACAGACCAGAGGCTCACAGACCAGATGCTCACAGTAAGAGGCTCACAGTAAGAGGCTCACAGACCAGAGGCTCACAGACCAGAGGCTCACAGTAAGGAGGCTCACAGTAAGAGGCTCACAGACCAGAGGCTCACAGACCAGAGGCTCACAGACCAGAGGCTCACAGTAAGGAGAGTCTCACAGTAAGAGCCTCACAGACCAGAGGCTCACAGTAAGAGGCTCACAGACCAGAGTCTCACAGACCAGAGGCTCACAGACCAGAGGCTCACAGTAAGAGTCTCACAGTAAGAGGCTCACAGACCAGAGCCTCACAGTAAGAGTCTCACAGTAAGAGCACAGGTCTACAGGTCAGCTTGCGTTTAGATTTAAAACCCTATTTAGTATCACAAACAGCCACGTGATCACTTCCAAGGTCTTAACCGAGGTTGGCTGTGGGACACCTGGGTTCAGAGGTCAGGAGGCGGAGCTGCTCGGGTTGATCTCATTGGTGGAGCTGAGTGTCTCCAGCTGCAGAGCGCGCTCAGTGTGGACATTGAGCAGTGCTGCATTCTCCTCTGACAGGACCCGGAACTCCTCCTCGCGACAAGACATCTCCTTAGCAACACATTCCTCCTCCACCAGCTCCGCCAGCAGCTTACGTCTGAGGTGGAGTAGGGGAGTAAGAGGAGGAGTAGGGGAGTAAGAGGAGTAGTGGGGGAGTAAGAGGAGGAGTAGGGGAGTAAGAGGAGGAGTGGGGGAGTAAGAGGAGGAGTAGGGGAGTTAGAGGAGGAGTATGGGAGTAAGAGGAGGAGTAGGGGAGTAAGAGGAGGAGTGGGGGAGTAAGAGGAGGAGTAGGGGAGTAAGAGGAGGAGTGGGGGAGTAAGAGGAGGGGTAGGGGAGTTAGAGGAGGAGTAGGGAAGTAAGAGGAGGAGTAGGGGAGTAAGAGGAGGAGTAGGGGAGTAAGAGGAGGAGTTTGGGGAGAAAAGGAGGAGTATGGGAGTAAGAGGAGTAGGGGAGTAAGAGGATGAGTATGGGAGTAAGATTAGGAGTTTGGGGAGTACGAGGAGGAGTTTGGGGAGTAAGAGGAGGAGTTTGGGGAGTACGAGGAGGAGTTTGGGGAGAGAAAGGAGGAGTAGGGGAGTAAGAGGAGGAGTAGGGGAGTAAAAGAAGTGGAAGGGGTGGGAGAATTTAGAAAGGAAAGACAGACAAAAATAAATATTACGTTAATATATATATAATTTGTTATTATTATTATTACCTACTACATCTGCATTATAGAGTAATCTGAACATAATAATGTTTTATGTAGTTTGCAGGTGTATCCTACACCAATATCTAATGAATGTTTAATCTGTATAGTCTGACAAATCTATTTATTATTATTATTATTATCTACTACTTCTGCATTATAGAGTAACCTGAACATAATAATATTTTATGTAGTTTGCTAGTGTATCCTACACCAATATCTAATGAATGTTTAATCTGTATAGTCAGACAAATCTATTTATTATTATTATTATTATTATCTACTACTTCTGCATTATAGAGTAACCTGAACATAATAATGTTTTATGTAGTTTGCAGGTGTATCCTACACCAATATCTAATTAATGTTTAATCTGTATATTCAGACAAATCTATTTATTATTATTATTATTATCTACTACTTCTGCATTATAGAGTAATCTGAACATAATAATGTTTTATGTAGTTTGCAGGTGTATCCTACACCAATATCTAATGAATGTTTAATCTGTATAGTCTGACAAATCTATTTATTATTATTATTATTATCTACTACTTCTGCATTATAGAGTAACCTGAACATAATAATGGTTTATGTAGTTTGCTAGTGTATCCTACACCAATATCTAATGAATGTTTAATCTGTATAGTCAGACAAATCTATTTATTATTATTATTATTATCTACTACTTCTGCATTATAGAGTAACCTGAACATAATAATGGTTTATGTAGTTTGCTAGTGTATCCTACACCAATATCTAATGAATGTTTAATCTGTATAGTCAGACAAATCTATTTATTATTATTATTATCTACTACTTCTGCATTATAGAGTAACCTGAACATAATAATGTGTGATGTAGTTTGCTAGTGTATCCTACACCAATATCTAATGAATGTTTAATCTGTATATTTAGACAAATCTATTTATTATTATTATTATCTACTACTTCTGCATTATAGAGTAACCTGAACATAATAATGTTTTATGTAGTTTGCTAGTGTATCCTACACCAATATCTAATGAATGTTTAATCTGTATAGTCAGACAAATCTATTTATTATTATTATTATTATCTACTACTTCTGCATTATAGAGTAACCTGAACATAATAATGTTTTATGTAGTTTGCTAGTGTATCCTACACCAATATCTAATGAATGTTTAATCTGTATATTTAGACAAATCTATTTATTATTATTATTATCTACTACTTCTGCATTATAGAGTAACCTGAACATAATAATGATTTATGTAGTTTGCTAGTGTATCCTACACCAATATCTAATGAATGTTTAATCTGTATAGTCAGACAAATCTATTTATTATTATTATTATTATTATTATCTACTACTTCTGCATTATAGAGTAACCTGAACATAATAATGTTTTATTTAGTTTGCTAGTGTATCCTACACCAATATCTAATGAATGTTTAATCTGTATATTCAGACAAATCTATTTATTATTATTATTATTATTATCTACTACTTCTGCATTATAGAGTAACCTGAACATAATAATGTTTTATGTAGTTTGCTAGTGTATCCTACACCAATATCTAATGAATGTTTAATCTGTATAGTCAGACAAATTATTATTATTATTACTATTATTATATTAACATTAATATTTTATGTAGTTTGCTAGTGTATCCTACTATCTAATGCATTATAGAGTAACCTGAACATAATAATGTTTTATGTAGTTTGCTAGTGTATCCTACACCAATATCTAATGAATGTTTAATCTGTATAGTCAGACAAATCTATTTATTATTATTATTATCAAATGAACATAATAATGTTTTATGTAGTTTGCTAGTGTATCCTACACCAATATCTAATTAATGTTTAATTATTTTATTATTTATTATCTATCTACTTCTGCATTATAGAGTAACCTGAACATAATAATGTTTTATGTAGTTTGCTAGTGTATCCTACACCAATATCTAATGAATGTTTAATCTGTATAGTCAGACAAATCTATTTATTATTATTATTATCTACTACTTCTGCATTATAGAGTAACCTGAACATAATAATGTTTTATGTAGTTTGCTAGTGTATCCTACACCAATATCTAATGAATGTTTAATCTGTATAGTCAGACAAATCTATTTATTATTATTATTATCTACTACTTCTGCATTATAGAGTAACCTGAACATAATAATGTTTTATGTAGTTTGCTAGTGTATCCTACACCAATATCTAATGAATGTTTAATCTGTATATTTAGACAAATCTATTTATTATTATTATTATCTACTACTTCTGCATTATAGAGTAACCTGAACATAATAATGAATGTTTATGTAGTTTGCTTAGTGTATCCTACACCAATATCTAATGAATGTTTAATCTGTATAGTCAGACAAATCTATTTATTATTATTATTATCTACTACTTCTGCATTATAGAGTAACCTGAACATAATAATGTTTTATGTAGTTTGCTAGTGTATCCTACACCAATATCTAATGAATGTTTAATCTGTATAGTCAGACAAATCTATTTATTATTATTATTATCTACTACTTCTGCATTATAGAGTAACCTGAACATAATAATGATTTATGTAGTTTGCTAGTGTATCCTACACCAATATCTAATGAATGTTTAATCTGTATAGTCAGACAAATACCAATATCTAATGAATGTTTAATCTGTATCTAATGAATGTTTAATCTGTATATTCAGACAAATACATTTATTATTGTTATTATTATTATCTACTCCTTCTGCATTATAGAGTAACCTGAACATAATAATGGTTTATGTAGTTTGCTAGTGTATCCTACACCAATATCTAATGAATGTTTAATCTGTATATGAAAATGTTTATTATAGAGTAACTGTAATAATGGTTTATGTAGTTTGCTAGTGTATCAAATCTATTTATTATTCTGACAAATCTATTATTATTATTATTATTATCTACTACTTCTGCATTATATAGAGTAACCTGAACATAATAATGTTTAATTTATGTAGTTTGCCTGAGTGTATCCTACACCAATATCTAATGAATGTTTAATCTGTATAGTCTGACAAATCTATTTATTATTGTTATTATTATTATCTACTACTTCTGCATTATAGAGTAACCTGAACATAATAATGTTTTATGTAGTTTGCTAGTGTATCCTACACCAATATCTAATGAATGTTTAATCTGTATAGTCAGACAAATCTATTTATTATTATTATTATTATCTACTACTTCTGCATTATAGAGTAACCTGAACATAATAATGGTTTATGTAGTTTGCTAGTGTATCCTACACCAATATCTAATGAATGTTTAATCTGTATAGTCAGACAAATACATTTATTATTACTATTATCTACTACTTCTGCATTATAGAGTAACCTGAACATAATAATATTTTATGTAGTTTGCTAGTGTATCCTACACCAATATCTAATGAATGTTTAATCTGTATAGTCTGAACAGTATCTGAACAGTGGTTCCTTTGTTGTCCTCCATGTGTTTATTCCTCCAGGTGTTTATTCCTCCAGGTGTTTATTCCTCCAATTCCTCCAGGTGTTTATTCCTCCAGGTGTTTATTCTAATGCTATTTCCTGGTTTAAATTACAGTCAGATAGGTGGAGGGAGTGGCTGTGTAATCTGATGCAATCTGATCTGACACAACGCCAGCCCACTGGAGGGAAACTATGGGCTTTGCACTTCAGTATGTTGTGTGTGTGTGTGTGTGTGTGTGTGTGTGTGTGTGTGTGTGTGTGTGTGTGTGTGTGTGTGTGTGTGTGTGTGTGTGTGTGTGTGTGTGTGTGTGTGTGTGTGTGTGTGTGTGTGTGTGTGTGTGTGTGTTGCAATCCTTTATAACAAACAAAAATGCAGAACTGGTCATTTGAAGTACACATTACGTAGGATGGTTTAAAATGAGATCAAAGATGGGGTGTATTTAAATTATATTTAAACATTATCAATATAAAAATACTGCACAGACTTTGTATCATGAGATATAACATAATATATAAAACATTTAAATATTTGAATATATAATATAATACAGTATCTATATAGCCACTTCATTAGGTACACCTTTTAACATTTGAATATGAGATTTGCTGTTATACTGTGGTCTTGGAGCAGTGAGATCTGATCACTTACTTGTGGTCTTGGAGCAGTGAGATCTGCTGTTATACTTGTGGTCTTGGAGCAGTGAGATCTGCTGTTATACTTGTGGTCTTGGAGCAGTGAGATCTGCTGTTATACTTGTGGTCTTGGAGCACTGATATCTGCTGTTATACTTGTGGTCTTGGAGCAGTGAGATCTGCTGTTATACTTGTGGTCTTGGAGCAGTGAGATCTGCTGTTATACTTGTGGTCTTGGAGCAGTGAGATCTGCTGTTATACTTGTGGTCTTGGAGCAGTGATATCTGCTGTTATACTTGTGGTCTTGGAGCAGTGAGATCTGCTGTTATACTTGTGGTCTTGGAGCAGTGAGATCTGCTGTTATACTTGTGGTCTTGGAGCAGTGAGATCTGCTGTTATACTTGTGGTCTTGGAGCAGTGAGATCTGCTGTTATAATTGTGGTCTTGGAGCAGTGAGATCTGCTGTTATACTTGTGGTCTTGGAGCAGTGAGATCTGATCACTTACTTGTGGTCTTGGAGCAGTGAGATCTGATCACTTACTTGTGGTCTTGGAGCAGTGAGATCTGATCACTTACTTGTGGTCTTGGAGCAGTGAGATCTGATCACTTACTTGTGGTCTTGGAGCAGTGAGATCTGATCACTTACTTGTGGTCTTGGAGCAGTGAGATCTGCTGTTATACTTGTGGTCTTGGAGCAGTGAGATCTGATCACTTACTTGTGGTCTTGGAGCAGTGAGATCTGCTGTTTGACCTGGTGGAACTCCTTGGCCATTCTACAGTGGTCTCGGTACAGCTGGACGGATTCCCTCAAAGAGGAACATGGGGACACTGGCTGTGGTCAAAGATGAACAGGTTTTTGGGTTTATACAACCTAACCAATAACCGTAACCAATAACCGTAACCAATAACCCTAACCAATAACCCTAACCAATAACCAATAACCCTAACCAATAACCCTAACGTGTACGTGTGTCTGTGTGTGTGTTCGTATGTGTGTTCGTATGTGTGTTTGTGTGTGTGTCCGTATATGTGTACGTGTGTTTGTGTGTGTGTTCGTATGTGTGTACGTGTGTTTGTGTGTGTGTCCGTATGTGTGTACGTGTGTTTGTGTGTGTGTCCGTATGTGTGTACGTGTGTTTGTGTGTGTGTTCGTATGTGTGTACGTGTGTTTGTGTGTGTGTTCGTATGTGTGTACGTGTGTTTGTGTGTGTGTCCGTATGTGTGTACGTGTGTTTGTGTGTGTGTCCGTATGTGTGTACGTGTGTTTGTGTGTGTGTCCGTATGTGTGTATGTGTGTTTGTGTGTCTTTCTCCTGTCCTCTCCATAGTTTTCTGTTCACTCCTCCAAACTTCACAGGATTCTGGCACCCCCTGGTGTATGAGGGCAGCATCACATTATGTGTGTTCCTGGTTAATGTAGACCAGGGGTGTGTGTTCCTGGTTAATGTAGACCAGGGGTGTGTGTTCCTATTTAATGTAGACCAGGGGTGTGTGTTCGTGGTTAATGTAGACCAGGGGTGTGTGTTCCTGGTTAATGTAGACCAGGGGTGTGTGTGCCTGGTTAATGTAGACCAGAGGTGTGTGTTCCTGGTTAATGTAGACCAGAGGTGTGTGTTCCTGGTTAATGTAGACCATGGGTGTGTGTTCCTGGTTAATGTAGACCAGGGGTGTGTGTTCCTGGGTAATGTAGACCAGGTGTGTGTGTTCCTGGGTAATGTAGACCAGAGGTGTGTGTTCCTGGTTAATGTAGACCAGGGGTGTGTGTTCCTGGGTAATGTAGACCAGGTGTGTGTGTTCCTGGGTAATGTAGACCAGAGGTGTGTGTTCCTGGTTAATGTAGACCAGGGGTGTGTGTTCCAGGGTAATGTAGACCAGGGGTGTGTGTTCCTGGGTAATGTAGACCAGGGGTGTGTGTTCCTGGGTAATGTAGACCAGGGGTGTGTGTTCCTGGGTAATGTAGACCAGGGGGGTGTGTTCCTGGGTAATGTAGACCTCCTTTTCTCTGTCACCTCACCTGCAGTCTTTGTTCCAGGTCAGGAAATGAAGGAGTTGACTCCAATACATCTGATGAAAGAAAGGAGATAAGTATAAGGAGGTGTGTGTGTGTGTGTGTGTGTGTGTGTGTGTGTGTGTGTGTGTGTGTGTGTGTGTGTGTGTGTGTGTGTGTGCGTGCGTGCGTGCGTGCGTGCGTGCGTGCGTGCGTGCGTGCGTGCGTGCGTGCGTGCGTGCGTGCGTGCGTGCGTGCGTGCGTGCGTGCGTGCGTGCGTGCGTGCGTGCGTGCGTGCGTGCGTGCGTGCGTGCGTGCGGAAACATGATGCTACCCTGGCAAAGCTGCAGCTGCCAGGCTGATGCCCGTCCTGCAGGTTTTACTGCACCCTGTGTGATCAGCTGCACTGTGTGTGGGTGTGTGTGTGTGTTTGTGTGTGTGTGTACACGCGTGCTTGTGATGTGTAGAGTTTGTTTGTAAGATACCACAGGCGAACAGAAATAGAGAGACACCTGTCATAGAAAAACAAGAGCCGTTAAAGGTCTGCAAAGGTTTAAGTGGTGCAAAGCTGCTGTTTCGGGAACTGTTGCTGGTGTGTGTGTGGGAATGTGTGTGTGTGGGGGGGAATGTGTGTGTGTGTGTGTGTGTGTGTGTGTGTGGGAATGTGTGTGTGTGTGGGGGGGATGTGTGTGTGTGTGTGGGGGGGATGTGTGTGTGTGTGTGGGAATGTGTGTGTGTGGGGGGAATGTGTGTGTGTGTGTGTGTGTGTGGAATGTGTGTGTGTGTGGGGGGGATGTGTGTGTGTGTGTGTGTGTGTGAGAGTGTGTTTGTGTGTAGTGTGTGTTAATGTGTGTGTGCTGTGTGTGGGAATGTGTGTGTGTGCTGTGTGTGTAGTGTGTGTTAATGTGTGTGTGTGCTGTGCGTGTGTTAATGTGTGTGTGCTGTGTGTGTGTGTGTGTGTGTGTGTGTGTACGTGTGTGTGTGTTAATGTGTGTTAATGTGTGTTAATGTGTGTGTGTGTTTGGTGTGTGTGCGCTGTGTGTAGTGTGTCTTAATGTGTGCTGGCAGACTGAAGAGACTCTGGAGTCTCTACTGTAGGTGTCTCTACTGTAGGTGTCTCTACTGTAGGTGTCTCTAATGTAGGAGTCTCTACTGTAGGTGTCTCTACTGTAGGAGTCTCTACTGTAGGTGTCTACTGTAGGTGTCTCTACTTTAGGTGTCTCTACTGTAGGAGTCTCTACTGTAGGTGTCTCTACTGTAGGTGTCTCTACTGTAGGAGTCTCTACTGTAGGAGTCTCTACTGTAGGTGTCTACTGTAGGTGTCGCTACTGTAGGTGTCTCTACTGTAGGAGTCTCTACTGTAGGTGTCTCTACTGTAGGTGTCTCTACTGTAGGAGTCTCTACTGTAGGTGTCTACTGTAGGTGTCGCTACTGTAGGTGTCTCTACTGTAGGAGTCTCTACTGTAGGAGTCTCTACTGTAGGTGTCTACTGTAGGTGTCTCTACTGTAGGAGTCTCTACTGTAGGAGTCTCTACTGTAGGTGTCTACTGTAGGTGTCGCTACTGTAGGTGTCTCTACTGTAGGAGTCTCTACTGTAGGAGTCTCTACTGTAGGTGTCTACTGTAGGTGTCTCTACTGTAGGTGTCTCTACTGTAGGTGTCTCTACTGAAGGCAAATCCTATTCATAAATATTGTGTTACATGATTTCATTAGACTGCAGCAATTTGTTGAATTTAGAAAATTGTCTGGTTGATCGTTATGGATCGTCAGTGAAAAGCCCTAATATGCTGCTGGCTTATAGCTTCCTATAACATGCATTATAATGCAATAAGCCTCCAGGCATATGATTACATATGTTGTGTTTGTGCATCTTACCTGAGTCTTGTTGAAGACTGAAAGCAATCCGAACTTCTGATTTGTCAGGAGAAACTCGTCTGGTTGAAGTAATCATTTATCCCTTCATCAAGTACAAGGTAAGAGAGAGACAGTAAGAGAGAACAGAGAGAGAAACAAAACAAATAGTAAAAGATGAGAGAGACAGTAAGAGAGAACAGAGAGAGAAACAAAACAAATAGAACAAGATAAGAGAGAACAGAGAGAGAAACAAAACAAATAGTACAAGATAAGAGAGAGACAGTAAGAGAGAACAGAGAGAGAAACAAAACAAATAGTACAAGATAAGAGAGAGACAGTAAGAGAGAACAGAGAGAGAAACAAAACAAATAGTAAAAGATGAGAGAGACAGTAAGAGAGAACAGAGAGAGAAACAAAACAAATAGAACAAGATAAGAGAGAGACAGTAAGAGAGAACAGAGAAACAAAACAAATAGTACAAGATAAAAGAGAGACAGTAAGAGAGAACAGAGAAACAAAACAAATAGTACAAGATAAGAGAGAGACAGTAAGAGAGAACAGAGAAACAAAACAAATAGTACAAGATAAGAGAGAGACAGTAAGAGAGAACAGAGAAACAAAACAAATAGTACAAGATAAGAGAGAGACAGTAAGAGAGAACAGAGAGAGAAACAGAGAGTCAACCAGAGGGAGACATAGGACAGTTTGCCATCATTCAGGGACGTGCATCTGTCCTGAGAAATTAGATACACCACACACACACACACACACACACACACACACACACACACACACACACACACACACACTCATACACACACACACACACACACTCATACACACACACACACACTCATACACACACACACACACACACACACATACACACACTCATACACACACACACTCATACACACACACACACGCACACACACAGGCACGCACAATGAGCAGATGGGTTCTGTCATGTATTTACAGTTGCAGGGTATTAAACCATTAGCCCTGTTTCACCTACACATTGAGGAGAAACTCACCTTGTATGAACTTTAACATGTCACGATTCCCTCTGACGGGACCATCTCAGACCTCTATCTCCAGACTGTAACCATCTCAGACCTCTATCTTCAGACTTTAACCATCTCAGACCTCTATCTTCAGACTTTAACCATCTCAGACCTCTATCTTCAGACTTGAACCATCTCAGGTCTCTTATCTTCAGACTTTAACCATCTCAGATCTCTATCTCCAGACTTTAACCATCTCAGATCTCTATCTCCAGATTTTAACCATCTCAGACCTCTATCTTCAGACTTTAACCATCTCAGACCTCTATCTCCAGACTTTAACCATTTCAGACCTCTATCTTCAGACTTTCATCAAGTCCAATTCTTCATCATATCTACTTTACTCCCAATATTTGGAACTGTCTCTTTAAACCTCCAGCAGGACTGAACCTCTCCAGGTGGTGATGCGTAATGTCTGAATGCATCAACCTTTAGTTACAACACTGACAGACACTAACACAGACACACACTGACAGACACTGACAGACACTGACAGACACTGACAGACACTGACACACACTGACACACACTGACACACACTGACGCACACTGACAGACACTGACAGACACTAACACACTGACAGACACTGACAGACACTGACACACACTGACAGACACTGACAGACACTGACACACACTGACAGACACTGTCAAACCAAATATATCGACCTCAACAGAACACGATCCAGGCTACTTACCGGACAGCACGAGCCTGACAGGAAAAACACTGCACCAGAGTTGGCTAATCAGCCTATGTGTCCCCTCACAAAATGTGTTGTTAGAGAAGAAACACATACAAATAACTCCCAGAGTCAGTCAGGTGGTGGGAGTGTCCGGATCTCACTGGCCCTGCCTCTCTGACCGTCAATGTGATGGAGCGAATAGGAGTCACATTCAGAAAGTTGTATCTGAGACAGCCGACACACTGTGGAGCACGTCTCTAAACAGCGTCAACAGGACACATCATAGACGAGAGAGAGAGAGAAAGAGAGAAAAAGAGGTGAGAGAGAGAGGGAGGAAGAGATCGAGGGAGTGAGAGAGGAAGAGTGAGAGGGCAAACTGGGCTGCCGTGCATAACGCTATAGAACGTCAACACAACAGGGTGGCTAGCTGAATGTCCTCCTAGAACGTCAACACAACAGGGTGGCTAGATGAATGTCCTCCTAGAACGTCAACACAACAGGGTGGCTAGCTGAACGTTCTTCTAGAACGTCAACACAACAGGGTGGCTAGCTGAATGTTCTTCTAGAACGTCAACACAACAGGGTGGCTAGCTGAATGTTCTTCTAAAACGTCAACACAACAGGGTGGCTAGCTGAATGTTCTTCTAGAACGTCAACACAACAGGGTGGCTAGCTGAATGTCCTCCTAGAACGTCAACACAACAGGGTGGCTAGATGAATGTCCTCCTAGAACGTCAACACAACAGGGTGGCTAGCTGAACGTTCTTCTAGAACGTCAACACAACAGGGTGGCTAGCTGAATGTCCTCCTAGAACGTCAACACAACAGGGTGGCTAGCTGAATGTTCTTCTACAACGTCAACACAACAGGGTGGCTAGCTGAATGTTCTTCTAAAACGTCAACACAACAGGGTGGCTAGCTGAATGTTCTTCTAGAACGTCAACACAACAGGGTGGCTAGCTGAATGTTCTTCTAAAATGTCAACACAACAGGGTGGCTAGCTGAATGTTCTCCTAGAACGTCAACACAACAGGGTGGCTAGCTGAATGTTCTTCTAGAACGTCAACACAACAGGGTGGCTAGCTGAATGTTCTTCTAGAACGTCAACACAACAGGGTGGCTAGCTGAATGTCCTCCTAGAACGTCAACACAACAGGGTGGCTAGCTGAATGTTCTTCTAGAACGTCAACACAACAGGGTGGCTAGCTGAATGTTCTCCTAGAACGTCAACACAACAGGGTGGCTAGCTGAATGTTCTTCTAGAACGTCAACAGAACAGGGTGGCTAGCTGAATGTTCTTCTAGAACGTCAACACAACAGGGTGGCTAGCTGAATGTTCTCCTAGAACGTCAACACAACAGGGTGGCTAGCTGAATGTCCTTCTAGAATGTCAACACAACAGGGTGGCTAGCTGAATGTTCTCCTAGAACGTCAACACAACAGGGTGGCTAGCTGAATGTTCTTCTAAAACGTCAACACAACAGGGTGGCTAGCTGAATGTTCTCCTAGAACGTCAACACAACAGGGTGGCTAGCTGAATGTTCTCCTAGAACGTCAACACAACAGGGTGGTTAGCTGAATGTTCTCCTAGAACGTCAACACAACAGGGTGGCTAGCTGAATGTTCTTCTAGAACGTCAACACAACAGGGTGGCTAGCTGAATGTTCTACTAGAACGTCAACACACAGGGTGGCTAGCTGAATGTTCTTCTAGAACGTCAACACAACAGGGTGGCTAGCTGAATGTTCTTCTAGAACGTCAACACAACAGGGTGGCTAGCTGAATGTTCTTCTAGAACGTCAACACAACAGGGTGGCTAGCTGAATGTTCTCCTAGAACGTCAACACAACAGGGTGGCTAGCTGAATGTCCTTCTAGAATGTCAACACAACAGGGTGGCTAGCTGAATGTTCTCCTAGAACGTCAACACAACAGGGTGGCTAGCTGAATGTTCTTCTAAAACGTCAACACAACAGGGTGGCTAGCTGAATGTTCTCCTAGAACGTCAACACAACAGGGTGGCTAGCTGAATGTTCTCCTAGAACGTCAACACAACAGGGTGGTTAGCTGAATGTTCTCCTAGAACGTCAACACAACAGGGTGGCTAGCTGAATGTTCTTCTAGAACGTCAACACAACAGGGTGGCTAGCTGAATGTTCTACTAGAACGTCAACACACAGGGTGGCTAGCTGAATGTTCTTCTAGAACGTCAACACAACAGGGTGGCTAGCTGAATGTTCTTCTAGAACGTCAACACAACAGGGTGGCTAGCTGAATGTTCTTCTAGAACGTCAACACAACAGGGTGGCTAGCTGAATGTTCTTCTAGAACGTCAACACAACAGGGTGGCTAGCTGAATGCCCTCCTCTATATCCTTGTTTTACCCAGCCACCAATTAAACGTGTCAGATGGCATGACTTTAGCCCACAACAATGTCTATTGCACCAGTCAGAGTTTGATTGACATGGCCACGTTTTGCTGGGTAGCAGGATGGACAGTTGGAAGTGCAATCGCTGGGCAATGAGACAGTTGTCCAGAATTACGCTGTGCTAGCTATAATTGTTTTGGTGAGAAAAAATAGACTCCCTCCCTCCCTGTTTCTCTCTCACTCTCTTTGTGTTTCTATTTCACTCTGTTCATCAATACCCCCACTCTCTCCACTTTTTTCTCCATTTCTCTTTGTGCCTTTCTGTCTGTCTCTGTGTTTATTTCTTGCTTTCTCTCTTGTTCTTTTTCTATTCTGTGTTTAATTCTATGTTTCTGTCACTAGATACACTCTTTTTCCCATCCAACCCCACCAGTGTCTGTTTTTATGTAGTATTTTGCTTGGTGTGGCTCTGCCTATTTCTGTAGGCTGAATAAAGCCTGTTCCAGCTGTCCTTCTCCAAGAGGTACAAGATGGGTATGTAATGAAGTAGAGGATGGGTATGTAATGAGGTACAGGATGGGTATGTAATGAGGTACAGGATGGGTATGTAATGAGGTAGAGGATGGGTATATAATGAGGTACAGGATGGGTATGTAATGAGGTACAGGATGGGTATGTAATGAGGTACAGGATGGGTATGTAATGAGGTACAGGATGGGTATGTAATGAGGTACAGGATAGGTATGTAATGAGGTACAGGATGGGTATGTAATGAGGTACAGGATGGGTATGTAATGAGGTACAGGATAGGTATGTAATGAGGTACAGGATGGGTATATAATGAGGTACAGGATGGGTATGTAATGAGGTACAGGATGGGTATGTAATGAAGTAGAGGATGGGTATGTAATGAGGTACAGGATGGCTATGTAATGAGGTACAGGATGGGTATGTAATGAGGTACAGGATGGGTATGTAATGAGGTACAGGATGGGTATGTAATGAGGTAGAGGATGGATATGTAATGAGGTACAGGATGGGTATGTAATGAGGTAGAGGATGGGTATGTAATGAGGTAGAGGATGGGTATGTAATGAGGTACAGGATGGGTATGTAATGAGGTACAGGATGGGTATGTAATGAGGTACAGGATGGGTATGTAATGAGGTACAGGATGGGTATGTAATGAGGTAGAGGATGGGTATGTAATGAGGTACAGGATGGGTATGTAATGAGGTACAGGATGGGTATGTAATGAGGTAGAGGATGGGTATGTAATGAGGTACAGGATGGGTATGTAATGAGATACAGGATGGGTATGTAATGAGGCAGAGGATGGGTATGTAATGAGGTACAGGATGGGTATGTAATGAGGTACAGAATGGGTATATAATGAGGTATTTTTGATGTGATGAGTATTTATTCTCTGTCTATAATATTATACAGGAATGGTCTTATATAAAGAATATTTAATGTAAAGATGTTTAGTGTCGCTCAGAAATTCGTTTTAAATAAAAAGTAAAAAAGTGTTACCCTGCTAAACTTTAGCTAAGGTAAATTAAAAACAATTACGCGTTCTGTATCTTTTGTGATAATAAATCTGCGTTTGTACCTTTTGTGATGAACGATCAACTTTTCATCAATTTCGCTGTTATAACCAAAAGCGGTGTCAAGACATCTTTTGATTTCTTTAATACAATATACAAAAAAGTTGTCCCTTCTAATTTCTACACATATTTACAATGTGTGAAGAAAATCAACAAGAAAAAAAAAATATTTCAAAACGCGATACGTCCCTGTAGACGTCCCGTAGCAGAAGACGTAATTCTGAAGGCGTGGCTCCCAGTCGTTCTTCTTGCTTTGTGCCACCGCGGAACCACGCTGCAGCTACCTTTACTGAGATACCGGTGCTGCCAAAATACAACATAATGGCGATGCACGTACCCAAAGCACCTGGCTTTGCCCAGATGTTAAAAGATGGCGCAAAGGTAAGTCGAACTAGTGTGTGAAATTAGACGTATCGTAAAGCAAATACCGGTACTAGTTAAGTTGCTAGCTGTTATAAGCTAAGGCAGGTGGTGTCATGTGTGGAGACTTCTAGAAGAACCCTACGGGAGGCCGCAGAAGAGGTTGTTCTTCAAACAATAACCGAAACGGTGTATAAGGATTTTTATAAATGTCTATAATGCCCTGCATGCTCTGGACAACCTTTATATTTCTATTTATACTGAATAAATCCTGTTTAGTCTGTTTACGCATTGTCAACATGTGGTTGGTTACTATGATGACTTGCTAACATGCTAACTAGCGCTGCGTCTGACTGGGTTACTATGATGACTTGCTAACATGCTAACTAGCGCTGCGTCTGACTGGGTTACTATGATGACATGCTAACATGCTAACTAGCGCTGCGTCTGACTGGGTTACTATGATGACATGCTAACATGCTAACTAGCGCTGCGTCTGACTGGGTTACTATGATGACATGCTAACATGCTAACTAGCGCTGCGTCTGACTGGGTTACTATGATGACTTGCTAACATGCTAACTAGCGCTGCGTCTGACTGGGTTACTATGATGACATGCTAACATGCTAACTAGCGCTGCGTCTGACTGGGTTACTATGATGACATGCTAACATGCTAACTAGCGCTGCGTCTGACTGGGTTACTATGATGACTTGCTAACATGCTAACTAGCGCTGCGTCTGACTGGGTTACTATGATGACATGCTAACATGCTAACTAGCGCTGCGTCTGACTGGGTTACTATGATGACTTGCTAACATGCTAACTAGCGCTGCGTCTGACTGGGTTACTATGATGACTTGCTAACATGCTAACTAGCGCTGCGTCTGACTGGGTTACTATGATGACATGCTAACTAGCGCTGCGTCTGACTGGGTTACTATGATGACATGCTAACTAGCGCTGCGTCTGACTGGGTTACTATGATGACATGCTAACTAGCGCTGCGTCTGACTCAATTCCATCCCGTTAGATAGATACATTAACGGAGCTAGTTAACTACGTACCGGTGGTTAGTTAAAATATGTCATTTCAGATAAAATCAGAGGAACAAAGATGGTTGACTAGACACGTCCGGTGTAGACATGACATAGCCACTACTTTAGGGAGGCTCTAGCCAAATAAGGCGTTGTCTCTGAGCTCTTCTACTCATCACTGCATCCCAACAAACGCTGACTTTAACACTGTTTTAGGCCGTATACACACTGTTCGAGTGATATTAGTTGATGTTATAAAACGGTTTGTTCTATCACCTGCCCATAGACTGGGTCTGCTGTTTGGATACAATGAAATTATTCTGAACCGAAATTAAAAAACGGAATATTTCTAGTTGTCACTTCTCTCTGCTTTTGTGATATTGGAACAAGATATTTTCAGTGAACACATTCTACTGTAGTTAATATCTAATATGCAGTGGTTGGAGGAGATTGCTGTTGATTGTCTCCCTGTTTATTTGCTTGGTCATCCTATAGCACTACTCAGGTCTGGAAGAGGCCGTGTTCAGAAACATTCAGGCTTGTAAGGAGTTGGCCCAGACCACACGAACCGCCTATGGACCCAACGGTGAGTTTCTCTAACGGCCTGTCTGTTCTTCTGCCTGCACACCAGCGTGTCAGTGTGTGGAGATTGGATAATGAATAACAGAGATGTTTGTTTTCAGGAATGAACAAAATGGTGATCAACCACCTGGAGAAGCTGTTTGTGACGAATGATGCTGCTACCATCCTCAGGGAGCTGGAGGTGAGGCGCGCATACGCACACGCACACGCGCATACGCTCACATTCTTTGATGGTTTAAAATTTCGCTAATTTTATAATAATGATAATTCTATTCATGGTGTAACAGTTCTGTGTGTGTTTTCACCTCCAGGTGCAGCACCCAGCAGCCAAGATGATTGTGATGGCATCACACATGCAGGAGCAGGAGGTCGGGGATGGGACCAACTTTGTCCTGGTCTTTGCTGGTGCTCTGCTGGAGCTGGCTGAGGAGCTGCTACGCATGGGGCTGTCTGTGTCTGAGGTGGGTACTGTCATGTTGGAACTAATACGCATGGGGCTGTCTGTGTCTGAGGTGGGTACTGTCATGTTGGAACTAATACGCATGGGGCTGTCTGTGTCTGATGTGGGTACTGTCATGTTGGAACAATACGCATGGGACTGTCTGTGTCTGAGGTGGGTACTGTCATGTTGGAACAATACGCATGGGACTGTCTGTGTCTGAGGTGGGTACTGTCATGTTGGAACTAATACGCATGGGACTGTCTGTGTCTGAGGTGGGTACTGTCATGTTGGAACTAATACGCATGGGGCTGTCTGTGTCTGAGGTGGGTACTGTCATGTTGGAACTAATACGCATGGGACTGTCTGTGTCTGAGGTGGGTACTGTCATGTTGGAACTAATACGCATGGGGCTGTCTGTGTCTGAGGTGGGTACTGTCATGTTGGAACTAATACGCATGGGACTGTCTGTGTCTGATGTGGGTACTGTCATGTTGGAACAATACGCATGGGACTGTCTGTGTCTGAGGTGGGTACTGTCATGTTGGAACTAATACGCATGGGACTGTCTGTGTCTGATGTGGGTACTGTCATGTTGGAACAATACGCATGGGACTGTCTGTGTCTGATGTGGGTACTGTCATGTTGGAACTAATACGCATGGGGCTGTCTGTGTCTGATGTGGGTACTGTCATGTTGGAACTAATACGCATGGGGCTGTTTGTGTCTGATGTGGGTACTGTCATGTGGGAACTAATACGCATGGGGCTGTCTGTGTCTGATGTGGGTACTGTCATGTTGGAACTAATACGCATGGGGCTGTTTGTGTCTGATGTGGGTACTGTCATGTTGGAACTAATACGCATGGGGCTGTCTGTGTCTGATGTGGGTACTGTCATGTTGGAACTAATACGCATGGGGCTGTCTGTGTTTGAGGCGGGTACTGTCTGCAGGCCCTCTGATACCTGGGCGTTATGTCATTAATAATAATAATTAATAATGATAAGATGCCCGCAGCCCTAGAGGAGGTTGTCATTGTGTGTCATTGTGTCTGTCAGGTTATTGAGGGCTACGAGCTGGCCATGAAGAAGAGTCTGGAGCTCCTCCCGGAGTGTGTGTGCGCATCAGCAAAGAACCTCCATGACGTAGAAGAGGCAACTGCCATGATCCGCCCAGCTGTCATGTCTAAACAGTACGGCAACGAAGACTTCCTGGCCAATCTCATTGCTCAGGCCTGTGGTAAGAAATGATGTACTCTGAAAAGAATCCACTAACCCCAATGTCCCCAACTCCTGGCAGTGGTAGTGAACTTGCCCATGTTGTTGGCAGTGTCTGTCCCGGTAGCCTGTCCCGGTAGGCTGTCCCATGTGTACTAGCTTTGATGGTTGTGTTGAGGTGAAAGGTAATTGTGTTGTTCTTGTTTCAGTCTCCATCTTCCCAGAGTCTGGTAACTTCAGTGTGGACAATGTCAGAGTCTGCAAGATCCTAGTGAGTTATTTTAGCCCACCACACGTTAGAGATGAGAAGATTAATTATTAAATATTATAAATGAGCATCTGATCTGCACAATCTTGTCATCTTAAAGTAAGTTGGTGGTTTCATAATGCGCATGTTATTTAGCATTTCCATCTGTTTAGCCTACTAATGTCTCCTTCCTCCTCCAGGGCTGCGGGCTGACTGCATCTTCTGTGCTTCATGGCATGGTGTTCAAGAAGGAGGTGGAGGGAGATGTCACGTCAGTCAAAGACGCCAAGATCGCCATCTTCTCCTGCCCCTTTGATTGCATGGTCACAGAGACAAAGGTAGGTTGGATGTATCTCGCTCCCATATCAAGGTCCCACCTGTGGATTGGTGATCAGCTGACCGGCAGGTGTCATGGCAACGCTACATACACGGTGTTTAGTTGCATTGCTGACTCTGTCACTACAGGGCACCGTGTTGATAAAGAATGCAGATGAGCTCCTCAACTTCAGTAAAGGAGAGGAGGACATGATGGAGGCTCAGGTCAAGGCAATCTCTGAGGCTGGCGTGAATGTGGTGGTGACCGGTGGGAAGGTGGCTGATATGGCCCTACACTTCGCCAACAAATACCAGCTGATGGTCGTCAGGTAAGAGAAAGAGTGTGTGTGTGTACCACTGTGTGTACAGAGAAACTGCAAGGTCCAGAAGAGGACTGGCCGCCTCTCAGAGCCTGGTTCCTGTTGGTTTCTTCCTAAATTTGACCCATCAGATTTTTTCCCCTACCTGCTGTGTATCAACTCATGTCAAAAGCACTTTATGACAACTTTGGTGTAATATGGGCTTTATAAAATACATTTGATTGATGGCCTGTATGTACGGAGGAACTCATTAGATCAAATGATTTATACGTTCAGTTATATTTTGTAATAAATATTTCTTAGTTTCCCTGACACAAAGGAGATTACATAACAACAAAAACAATCTAATAATTATTTTCGTTACATCTGCATCAGCCCAGGATTTCAGTCAATGCTTTCTACCATGTTGGTCTCCCTCCATTAGGTTGAACTCTAAATGGGATCTCCGGAGGCTGTGTAAGACAGTTGGAGGCGTAGCTCTTCCCAGACTGGTGAGTACAGCTTTAAACTGACATTTACTTCTGTATCACCCCTGGAGACTGACTGACTGGTGCTCCTGTATCACCCCTGGAGACTGACTGACTGGCGCTCCTGTATCACCCCTGGAGACTGACTGACTGACTGACTGGTGCTCCTGTATCACCCCTGGAGACTGACTGACTGACTGGTGCTCCTGTATCACCCCTGGAGACTGACTGACTGGTGCTCCTGTATCACCCCTGGAGACTGACTGACTGACTGGTGCTCCTGTATCACCCCTGGAGACTGACTGGTTTGTTTTCATGCGATTGGAAGATAATATATTGAATAACCGCTGAGCAGTAAAGCTAAATTCACCTGCTGTGGTTGAGACCTCTGAACTGACAGGTGCAACCCTCCCTCCCTCCCCAGACCCCGCCCACCCCAGAGGAGATGGGTCATTGTAACAGTGTCTACCTGACAGAGGTGGGGGATACACAGGTGGTGGTCTTCAAACACGGTGAGAACGCACGCACACACACACTTATGTCTTTCTTTGCTGGAGACCATGTAGTATGTTTTATAACTGAATATTCTGGCTCCACATTTTTCCAACCAATATCTGTGGTGTCAAATCCAACTGTACAGAGAAAGAGGATGGTGCCATCTCCACCCTGGTGATTAGAGGCTCCACAGACAACCTGATGGATGACATAGAGAGGGCCATTGATGATGGCGTGAACACCTTCAAGGTGCTGGTCAGAGACCAGAGGCTGGTGCCCGGGGCTGGAGCCACTGAGATTGAGCTGGCCAGACAGCTGACGTCCTACGGAGAGGTAGGGGGCAACAGTAGCACACACGCCCGTAGGGGTGGGGGTAGGGGGCAACAGTAGGACACACGCCTCTAGGGGTGGGGGTAGGGGGCAAGAGTAGGACACACGCCTCTAGGGGTGGGGGTAGGGGGCAACAGTAGCACACACGCCCGTAGGGGTGGGGGTAGGGGGCAACAGTAGCACACACGCCCGTAGGGGTGGGGGTAGGGGGCAACAGTAGGACACACGCCCGTAGGGGTGGGGGTAGGGGGCAACAGTAGGACACACGCCTCTAGGGGTGGGGGTAGGGGCAACAGTAGGACACACGCCTCTAGGGGTGGGGGTAGGGGCAACAGTAGGGCACACGCCTCTAGGGGTGGGGGTAGGGGGCAACAGTAGGGCACACGCCTCTAGGGGTGGGGGTAGGGGGCAACAGTAGGGCACACGCCTGTAGGGGTGGGGGTAGGGGGCAACAGTAGGACACGCCCCACATGTCCTACATGTGACTCTGTAAACACACCGCTGGAACTATGTTCCCCTAACCAATATCTGTGGCCTTATTTCATCTTGAGGAAAGACCTCATTCAATGAACAACATTTTTTCAACATGTGAAAGAGCTGGTTTGACCTGGCTGACATGGTTGTCTATGATAGAGACGATCATATAAGTAGACAGGAAGTGACTTTTTCCTCCCTCACCCCCCAGTCGTGTCCTGGTCTGGAGCAGTACGCCATTAAGAAGTTTGCTGAGGCGTTTGAGACGGTACCCAGGGCCCTTGCAGAGAACTCTGGAATCAAAGGCAACGAGCTGATCTCCAAACTCTATGCTGTGCATCATGAGGGCAACAAGAACATGGGCTTTGACATTGAGGTAGGTGGTCCCACTGGTGGTCCCACTGGTGGTCAAATACGTTGCAGATTGAAATGAGTGCCTGCATTATCCACAATGCCAACAGCGGCATTTGAACCCATGCTGCAGCAGTATATGTTCAGTGACGTGTGTGACATGTGTTCCTCTTCCAGGGAGAGGGGGCGTCATTGAAGGACATGCTTGAGGCTGGAATCCTTGAGCCGTACCTCGTCAAATTCTGGGGCATCAAACTAGCCACCAACGCGGCTATCACTGTACTCAGAGTGGACCAGGTACTGACGCACGCACACACACACACACACACTTCAGATTGCCAGGTTATCCCAGGTTATAAACAGGTTATTAACAGGTTGTTGTGATGACTTATTGCTCTTTCCCAGGTTATTAACAGGTTGTTGTGATGACTTATTGCTCTTTCCCAGGTTATTAACAGGTTGTTGTGATGACTTATTGCTCTTTCCCAGGTTATTAACAGGTTGTTGTGATGACTTATTGCTCTTTCCCAGGTTATTAACAGGTTGTTGTGATGACTTATTGCTCTTTCCCAGGTTATTAACAGGTTGTTGTGATGACTTATTGCTCTTTCCCAGGTTATTAACAGGTTGTTGTGATGACTTATTGCTCTTTCCCAGGTTATTAACAGGTTGTTGTGATGACTTATTGCTCTTTCCCAGGTTATTAACAGGTTGTTGTGATGACTTATTGCTCTTTCCCAGGTTATTAACAGGTTGTTGTGATGACTTATTGCTCTTTCCCAGGTTATTAACAGGTTGTTGTGATGACTTATTGCTCTTTCCCAGGTTATTAACAGGTTGTTGTGATGACTTATTGCTCTTTCCCAGGTTATTAACAGGTTGTTGTGATGACTTATTGCTCTTTCCCAGGTTATTAACAGGTTGTTGTGATGACTTATTGCTCTTTCCCAGGTTATTAACAGGTTGTTGTGATGACTGTCCCATCTTCATTTTCACTGTTACATGTTTTGTCTTCTCATTCCTCTATCAGGTTAGGAGGTTATGCAGGTCGGCTTCACATCAGCCAAATATTTATGTAAATGTTTTCTTAATTTGCCTTCATCTGTGCGTTTGTGTGTCTGGGTACCGCTTCATCTGTGCGTGTGTGTGTGTAGATCATCATGGCTAAACCAGCAGGAGGGCCACGGGCTCCGAAGCAACAAGGTCACTGGGACAAGGATGAAGGAGATTCGCCTGAACACTTTGATACACATCATTAACCGCATAGGCAGGTGTGTGTGTGTGTGTGTGTGTAAGGGAAACGGCATGGGAAAAACTCACTGTGTTTGATGGCATGTAAACACACTTCTGCAATGCGTATTTGAATGTTTATTTTATCACTCACTATGTGGTGCCTTCTACTGTGTTAACGGTTTAATACTGGGTCCACGAGTCATTTTCAGATGAATTTGCAGACTTTATCACAACTTTCTGTTAACCTTCTTAATAACTGTGTTCTAACCATCACATGGTCTATTTTCAGATGAGTATGCTGCTGTGACCTGACTAATGTGCACTTGTTTTATGTCTAGTGTGGAATTTGGATTCACAACCTGTGACTAATCCTAACCTTATTTACTGGTGATTCTGTCTGTGTGATAACTGGATAATTGGCCACATTTGAATGTATACACCATAAAGAGTTATATTTATCTGACCTGTTTGAACTGGTGGTTTTCCCAGTACAGTCCATTTTTCTGTGATTCATCTGGGTGTGGTGTGTGTGTGTGGTGTGTGGTGTGTGTGTGTGTGGTGTGTGTGCACATGCATGCTGCATGGACACAAGCACAACTCCCATTATAAGTGTTTAAGAACTGGGGACCCCTAGTGGACAGTGGAGACATTGCCTGCTATGTTGTGTTAGAACTGGGGACCCCTAGTGGACAGTGGAGACATTGCCTGCTATGTTGTGTTAGAACTGGGGACCCCTAGTGGACAGTGGAGACATTGCCTGCTATGTTGTGTTAGAACTGGGGACCCCTAGTGGACAGTGGAGACATTGCCTGCTATGTTGTAGACTTACATGTTTTATGTTCCTCAGATCATCATGGCCAAACCTGCTGGTGGACCAAAACCTCCCGCTGGCAAGAAGGACTGGGATGATGAGGACTGATTTAGACCAGGCACCTATCCCCTTATGACCCCATTTTGACCCCACCTCAATTTTTCTACTGTTTATTTAAAGGCGTAGGACTTTAATTGACATCAGCGTGAGTTGGCCGGGGGGGTAATACTGTAATGATGTCTAGGAAAATCTGACTGACGATGGCACTGTTTATTTTCTTATGTTCCTGTCCCAAATAAAAGCCACTTGAGCTGTCATGTGATCACATCGTTATTATTGACTGGCATTATCTTAGTGTTTCTGATTGGGGACTTTTCTTTTTGGATGAGGTCCTTCAAACACAACCTGTGTTCTTAAGATGCTGGTACATACATGTAGATACAGACATGGATATTTGGTATTTTCAGTCAAATTTAAAAAAAACAGTGTAAACTAATACAAAGAGAAACCGCTAAATGTTCTGCATAGGCCCTGTCAGTCCTGTAGCCGGTGCGTACTAACTAAAATACTTGCAAATATTTGGGTCAATGTATTTCTTACAACTTTCTTCCAACATAAAAAGCAAGTTCTAAAGTGTGAATAAAAAGTCCAACACAATTCATAAAAGTTTTTATTTTCTCATTCAATCACATATGCAATCTTTGTTTTAAGAAAACTGCATTTTAAATCTGGAAAATGTATTTAAAAGCAATAAAATGAAGTAATGAACCCCAGGAGAATATTTTTAACGTGTGTTATATGACTTGCATGACGGATGGTGCTTCCCAAAGGAAAACCTTCACCAACTCAGTAAAATTGATTATTTATGCAACTTAATGTCACTGTAAAAAAAAAAATATACAAAGCTCATAAAATGCTAATCTGTGACTAGAAAGCCAGACCTTTAAAGGTAGATTTTACAGAAATCAGAACAGCAAATTGGGTCAAATTCCTCTGGAACTAAAGGTGTTCCTCCGGAACTAAACTATATCACACATGGACGTTATACATAGCATTTTACAATTCACGTTTACAGCAGAGTTACACGTTCAAGAGAAATTACGGATATTTATCCAGTCCCTCAATAACCAATAAAAAAGTGGACTTATTTTATCTCACTACTGAATCCGGTTCTCTCATTCCTGACTCTCACCTCCCTCTACAATTTCTCCTTTCGGTCCTCTCCCACCCGGTCTTTCTCACTCTCTGCTTTCTCCCTCCCTCTCCATCTCTCTTTCACCCAAAGGTTTTTTTCCTCCACGTTCTCTCCCCACCAGCCGTCTTTGGTTCCAGGGCTGCAGAGCCTGCTTCAACTTGTGGTTCCGTATCGTGTAGACTACAGGGTTGATAAACGAAAGCACTGTGAACAACACCAGGAGTGTGACATGCTGGCTAATCCCTTTGTCAGACAGGTGAAAGGTTATAGTTTGCTTATGTACTGTTAGAGATGTCAGAAAGTAGATGTGAGGAATCTGCTGAACCAGAAACATGCAGAAGTAGAAGACTACTGTTTGGCAGGCACGCCGGTTACTCAGCTCAAAGTCAACCGCAGATCTTCGTGCCTCCATATACATGCGTCCATAACAGAAGAAGATGGTGCCGATTAACAGAATCATGATGGTGGCTAAAGGACCATAG
Source organism: Dallia pectoralis (assembly GCA_029465975.1). Lineage (NCBI taxonomy): Eukaryota > Metazoa > Chordata > Actinopteri > Esociformes > Umbridae > Dallia > Dallia pectoralis. The sequence goes on along the minus strand of CM055746.1, from coordinate 17,623,548 downwards.
AATAGCAGGTACCGTTCAAGAGAAAATGTCAAAACCTCTGTCACAATCCTGGGTTCACAGACCAGACCTGCAGTGGTTCTGTTAGAGCCGCTCGGTTCCAGGTAAAGCAGTATTAAATGGTTTAGCCCATTAGCCACACTTATTGCCCAGATACCCAACAGGGCACATCTCACACGCTTGGGTGTCATGAGCCTCTGATAGTGGATTCCTTGGCAAATAAAAATGTATCGTTCAATTGCCATTAGAGTGAGAGTCATCTCGATATTTAAGTGGACAACTCCCATACTACTAAACTGTATCATGCTCCACGTTCCAAAGGTTCCCGTTTGTTGGATCAGAAGACAGTAGGACAAAGAGACAGCTATGATGAAACTGTTCCCAGAGTTACTGATCAACAGGTTCTTCAACAGCAGGTAGTATGGCTGCCAGAATAACTTCCTGAATCTGACCAATCCAATGATGATGTAATGATGCATCACCAAAGATATCAGACAAAACAGAGGAATCAGAAAAAGAAGCGTTTTCCCAGAAACAATGTGTGAGAAAAAACAAGCAGATAAATCAAACTTGCCTTGGTCCTCTTCTTCAACAGATGTTATGTTGAGGTGTGAGATGTAGAGAAAGCATTCTGTGCCGTTAAGCTCTGTAAACGCCATGGGAGTCGAACCTACAGTAGTAATAGCAGTAACAGTAGTAGTATTAATATTCTAGCATTAGTAGTAGTAATATTAGTAGAAGCAGCTGCACATGTAGTTGACTTTCAGTCTGTGAATCTCGGAGGGAGATCAGGCTGTCTGTCTGCTAGTATCTCTTCCTCTGACTGATCAGATGTATCTGAATTGGATGTTTATACTTTATTTTAATATATGAGGAGGGAGGGACCTTGTGAAGTCTCTATTATCTAGAAGGATTCATGGGTTCTGTGTAACCCACACAGTAATCAGCATAAAAGCATGTTTCTCTTTTTTCTCAGTCAGCGACGCTACTTAAAGTAATTCACATTTATATGTTGGTGGGTCCTTATGCTCCTAAGTTGGTTGTAACATCACATCTGGGCACAAGGAGGGAGCACATGGTCATACAATCTAAAAATGCTAAAATAATACAATCTAAAAATGCTAAACGAACTGTAGACAGGTACCCAAAGGTACCCCAAAACAACATCTGTGCTGCTGCCTGCCCAGAGAGGGGGTCAGGAAGTGTAAAAGTAACAACATCTGTGCTGCTGCCTGCCCATAGAGGGGGCCAGGAAGTGTAAAAGTAACAACATCTGTGCTGCTGCCTGCCCATAGAGGGGGCCAGGAAGTGTAAAAGTAACAACATCTGTGCTGCTGCCTGCCCATAGAGGGGGCCAGGAAGTGTAAAAGTAACAACATCTGTGCTGCTGCCTGCCCATAGAGGGGGCCAGGAAGTGTAAAAGTAACAACATCTGTGCTGCTGCCTGCCCATAGAGGGGGCCAGGAAGTGTAAAAGTTTACCATCATAGTCTTTGACAGTTTGTAACAGTGGTTTAGAGTATTAGCTTCTCTGGTCAAGATTTGAATAAATTATTTTTATCTTGGTAGCTCGTGTTAATGGTTACATTTGTGAAAGTCGCCAAGGACGATAACTGGAGAACTGAGATTGTCAACTACAATATGACCTTTATGAATATATTCAACTACAATACGACCTTTATCAATATATTCAACTACAATATGACCTTTATCAATATATTCAACTACAATATGACCTTTATCAATATATTCAACTACAATATGACCTTTATCAATATATTCAACTACAATATGACCTTTATCAATATATTCAACTACAATATGACCTTTATCAATATATTCAACTACATGTTTAAGTTTGTGTCTTTTAATTGGAATGTCTTTAATTTGAATTGAGGTTTCGATACTGATTTTATGAGTATTTTATAATGTTTTATACTAAAATTACGACAATCACAGTGGGGTTCACATACTATCAAGGAGCATTGTGGTATATTAAATTAGGCTTAAACTAGCTCTTGGTATGCACTTAGGATATTTGTGTAATGTGGAGACATCCAGTTTTTGGTGACTTTGGTTGCCACAATATTCAACTGTATCCAAACCAATCTCTAATTATACTGACAACATTTGACTCCGTATACAATCCACCTCATTGAATGCGGTTGTGAAATAGACCTGTCTGCTCTTCCTGGCATGTACTGACACCACAAAACACAGCACTATAAAACTACAAAATAAACACATAACAAATATTTTTACTGAACACAAAATAAATCTAGTGTTTTATAATGTTTCTTTGGTTCAGTACACAATTTTCTGTTGTTTTTTACCTTCTTTTTTTAAAGAACTCTAAATAACCCAGAGGAGTTAATAAGGTTTAAAGATCCTGTTGTAATCAAACAGTATCCCATCTTACACACATACTCTAAAAGCTGAACTGCCATTAAAGCAAAAAAGCAGGCAAGCAAGTTTATTCATATATAGTACAATTCATACATAGAAGCAATCTAATGTGCTTAACAAATAAATATGATAAAATAAATTACATTTATATTCATCCTCAATTAATTCGTTTCCCAAAACTGTTTTCTGCACAGCCTGTTCTACCAAGACCCCCCAAAAGTCCCAAAAGGTTTCATTAACAAGGTTTTTAGAACCTCTCCCCCAATGGAGTCAGTTCTGCCATGACATGGTATAGAATATTAACAAATACTAGAAAAAAACATTTTTTAAAAATATATTTTTCTTCAGTAATGGTTGTTTGGAGAACTGGAGTTCTTTCTGGTCCATAGACGTCTTTCATAATGAGGACCATCTACCAAAAGAAAAATGAAATTCTCCTTTTATCAAGTAATAATAAAAAGACCATGTTATAGTATTTTGATGGTCACCGAGTGGTCTGCTCGCGTACATTATGCGTTCGTCATGCCTAGTTTAATAACTCTGGATTCGGCTACTAGGATATGTTAAAAACATGTTAAAAACATGTTGTTTTAAACAAGGACCCTTCAAGTGTTCAGGCTGGTAAGTTGACCCCCCCCAAAATATCCGCTGAAATATAGAAGTTTCTTTCGCCATGCAGGTCTATGGGAAAAAGTCTTTCTGGGCCATGGGATGCAGTACCACCCTTATCCGCTATGAGGTGCAGTACCACCCTTATCCGCTATGAGGTGCAGTACCACCCTTATCCGCTATGAGGTGCAGTACCACCCTTATCCGCTATGAGGTGCAGTACCACCCTTATCCGCTATGGGGTGCAGTACCACCCTTATCCGCTATTGGGTGCAGTACCACCCTTATCCGCTATGAGGTGCAGTACCACCCTTATCCGCTATGAGGTGCAGTACCACCCTTATCCGCTATGGGGTGCAGTACCACCCTTATCCGCTATTGGGTGCAGTACCACCCTTATCCGCTATGAGGTGCAGTACCACCCTTATCCGCTATGGGGTGCAGTACCCATGGGGAGTCGGGGACAGGGACCTTAAGATAGACATCACGTGATCAGGCATAGACGTCACGGGTTTCCTGTTTCGTAACGTGTGTTCCGGGTTACGGATGTGACGTATTTGGTTTTCGTGCCCCGTGCTTTTAGACTTGCTGGCTAGTTAGCTAATGATTAAAAGTAAGATAACTTATACGAATATAAATACAAAACATGGGAAAGAATAAACAACGAACCAAAGGAAACGTCCGGGTAGGTTTACCCATTAATGTTATGTTTTATCCCACTATTATTAGAATAATACCTAGTGTTTATCTCGCTATGTTAATACTTATATATATGGACTCATGTTGATAAGTTAGTAGCTGCTGTCTTTATGGGTGGTTACTAATATATGGACTCATGTTGATAAGTTAGTAGCTGCTGTCTTTATGGGTGGTTACTAATATATGGACTCATGTTGATAAGTTAGTAGCTGCTGTCTTTACGGGTGGTTACTAATATATGGACTCATGTTGATAAGTTAGTAGCTGCTGTCTTTATGGGTGGTTACTAATATATGGACTCATGTTGATAAGTTAGTAGCTGCTGTCTTTATGGGTGGTTACTAATATATGGACTCATGTTGATAAGTTAGTAGCTGCTGTCTTTACGGGTGGTTACTAATATATGGACTCATGTTGATAAGTTAGTAGCTGCTGTCTTTATGGGTGGTTACTAATATATGGACTCATGTTGATAAGTTAGTAGCTGCTGTCTTTACGGGTGGTTACTAATATATGGACTCATGTTGATAAGTTAGTAGCTGCTGTCTTTACGGGTGGTTACTAATATATGGACTCATGTTGATAAGTTAGTAGCTGCTGTCTTTATGGGTGGTTACTAATATATGGACTCATGTTGATAAGTTAGTAGCTGCTGTCTTTACGGGTGGTTACTAATATATGGACTCATGTTGATAAGTTAGTAGCTGCTGTCTTTACGGGTGGTTACTAATATATGGACTCATGTTGATAAGTTAGTAGCTGCTGTCTTTACGGGTGGTTACTAATATATGGACTCATGTTGATAAGTTAGTAGCTGCTGTCTTTACGGGTGGTTACTAATATATGGACTCATGTTGATAAGTTAGTAGCTGCTGTCTTTACGGGTGGTTACTAATATATGGACTCATGTTGATAAGTTAGTAGCTGCTGTCTTTACGGGTGGTTACTAATATATGGACTCATGTTGATAAGTTAGTAGCTGCTGTCTTTATGGGTGGTTACTAATATATGGACTCATGTTGATAAGTTAGTAGCTGCTGTCTTTACGGGTGGTTACTAATATATGGACTCATGTTGATAAGTTAGTAGCTGCTGTCTTTATGGGTGGTTACTAATATATGGACTCATGTTGATAAGTTAGTAGCTGCTGTCTTTACGGGTGGTTACTAATATATGGACTCATGTTGATAAGTTAGTAGCTGCTGTCTTTACGGGTGGTTACTAATATATGGACTCATGTTGATAAGTTAGTAGCTGCTGTCTTTACGGGTGGTTACTAATATATGGACTCATGTTGATAAGTTAGTAGCTGCTGTCTTTATGGGTGGTTACTAATATATGGACTCATGTTGATAAGTTAGTAGCTGCTGTCTTTATGGGTGGTTACTAATATATGGACTCATGTTGATAAGTTAGTAGCTGCTGTCTTTATGGGTGGTTACTAATATATGGACTCATGTTGATAAGTTAGTAGCTGCTGTCTTTATGGGTGGTTACTAATATATGGACTCATGTTGATAAGTTAGTAGCTGCTGTCTTTATGGGTGGTTACTAATATATGGACTCATGTTGATAAGTTAGTAGCTGCTGTCTTTATGGGTGGTTACTAATATATGGACTCATGTTGATAAGTTAGTAGCTGCTGTCTTTGTGGGTGGTTACTAATATATGGACTCATGTTGATAAGTTAGTAGCTGCTGTCTTTATGGGTGGTTACTAATATATGGACTCATGTTGATAAGTTAGTAGCTGCTGTCTTTATGGGTGGTTACTAATATATGGACTCATGTTGATAAGTTAGTAGCTGCTGTCTTTATGGGTGGTTACTAATATATGGACTCATGTTGATAAGTTAGTAGCTGCTGTCTTTACGGGTGGTTACTAATATATGGACTCATGTTGATAAGTTAGTAGCTGCTGTCTTTACGGGTGGTTACTAAGTTTACTACTTTTTCATACAATTCTTTTACCCCCTAGCCTTCCAGTAGCGGGCGGGCTGCGGAGCTGGTGGCCCGGGAGAGTGGTGCTGTGCCTGGGTTTGTTGGGTTCGGTACCACCGCGTCCACAGAGCCTGGCTATGTGCCGGCTGTTCACGGGGCCGAAGAGATTGACAACCTGGTCGATGCTGACTTCCGTCTGGTGTTAAGGAAGCTTTCCAAAAGAGACACCGTCACTAAACTCAAGGTGAGAGAATGGAGATGAAGTGGGTGGAGGTTATGTTAATGTGGGAGGAGCTACATCGATGCTAGGGGTGGAGGTTATGTTAATGTGGGGGGAGCTACAGCGATACTAGGGGTGGAGGTTATGTTAATGTGGGAGGAGCTACATCGATACTAGGGGTGGAGGTTATGTTAATGTGGGGGAAGCTACAGTGATACTAGGGGTGGAGGTTAATGTTAATGTGAGAGGAGCTACAGCGATACTAGGGTTGGAGGTTATGTTAATGTGGGGGGAGCTACAGCGATACTAGGGGTGGAGGTTATGTTAATGTGAGAGGAGCTACAGCGATACTAGGCGTGGAGGTTATGTTAATGTGGGAGGAGCTACAGCGATACTAGGGGTGGAGGTTATGTTAATGTGAGAGGAGCTACAGCGATACTAGGCGTGGAGGTTATGTTACTGTGGGAGGAGCTACAGCGATACTAGGCGTGGAGGTTATGTTAATGTGAGAGGAGCTACAGCGATACTAGGCGTGGAGGTTATGTTACTGTGGGAGGAGCTACAGCGATACTAGGGGTGGAGGTTATGTTACTGTGTTGGGAGCTACAGCGATACTAGGGTTGGAGGTTATGTTAATGTGGGGGGAGCTACAGCGATACTAGGGGTGGAGGTTATGTTAATGTGGGAGGAGCTACAGCGATACTAGGGTTGGAGGTTATGTTAATGTGGGGAGCTACAGCGATACTAGGGTTGGAGGTTATGTTAATGTGGGGGGAGCTACAGCGATACTAGGGTTGGAGGTTATGTTAATGTGGGGGGAGCTACAGTGATACTAGGGGTGGAGGTTATGTTAATGTGGGAGGAGCTACAGTGATACTAGGGGTGGAGGTTATGTTCATGTGGGGGGAGCTACATTGATACTAGGGTTGGAGGTTATGTTAATGTGGGGGGAGCTACAGCGATACTAGGGTTGGAGGTTATGTTAATGTGGGGAGCTACAGTGATACTGGGGGTGGAGGTTATGTTAATGTGGGGGGAGCTACAGTGATACTAGGGGTGGAGGTTAATGTTAATGTGGGAGGAGCTACAGTGATACTAGGGGTGCTGATCACAGAGATGTGGTCTGGTGTTATGTGTGGTTCTCATGGACGGATGCATGTTCGTGGGTTCCACAGAGTCTCATTCACAGGTAGTCGGACCTCCGTTGACTTGTTGTCGGAATGATTTTTTTAACAGGTGTCAATAGGGGAGCTAGGCTTATTATTATTCTTGTTTATTTTGCTCGAGCTGCTAATGGTGAAGTCGAATACATAAACCTGAGTCGTCTCTAATGCTGTGTACTTCCTCCCTAAAGGCAGCACAGGAGTTTGGGGCGATGTGTCAAGAGCGAGACTCCAACGTGGTCAAAGGAGTTCTGCCATATTGGCCCAGAATTTACTGTAAGATGTCAGTGGTGAGTCTAAATCAGTGGCAGGTCTAAATCAGTGGCGGGTCTAAATCAGTGGCGTTGTTGTTGTTGATGATGTTGATGATGTTGATGTTGTTGATGCAGGACCATGACAGGCGTGTGAGGGAGGCAACACAGCAGGCATTTGAACAGCTGGTCCTTAAGGTACAAGAAATACACACTCACTCACTCAATTAGCTTAATTTGCTTAATACAGTATGTGTTTGTTGATGATGCTTATACAACATCCTACCCGTATATATGTCTGATCCCAGGCTCTAACCCTTATATATGTCTGATCCCAGGCTCTAACCCGTATATATGTCTGATCCCAGGCTCTAACCCGTATATATGTCTGATCCCAGGCTCTAACCCTTATATATGTCTGATCCCAGGCTCTAACCCGTATATATGTCTGATCCCAGGCTCTAACCCTTATATATGTCTGATCCCAGGCTCTAACCCGTATATATGTCTGATCCCAGGCTCTAACCCTTATATATGTCTGATCCCAGGCTCTAACCCGTATATATGTCTGATCCCAGGCTCTAACCTGTATATATGTCTGATCCCAGGCTCTAACCCTTATATATGTCTGATCCCAGGCTCTAACCCGTATATATGTCTGATCCCAGGCTCTAACCCGTATATATGTCTGATCCCAGGCTCTAACCCTTATATATGTCTGATCCCAGGCTCTAACCTGTATATATGTCTGATCCCAGGCTCTAACCCGTATATATGTCTGATCCCAGGCTCTAACCCGTATATATGTCTGATCCCAGGCTCTAACCCGTATATATGTCTGATCCCAGGCTCTAACCCGTATATATGTCTGATCCCAGGCTCTAACCCGTATATATGTCTGATCCCAGGCTCTAACCCTTATATATGTCTGATCCCAGGCTCTAACCCTTATATATGTCTGATCCCAGGCTCTAACCTGTATATATGTCTGATCCCAGGCTCTAACCCTTATATATGTCTGATCCCAGGCTCTAACCCGTATATATGTCTGATCCCAGGCTCTAACCCGTATATATGTCTGATCCCAGGCTCTAACCCGTATATATGTCTGATCCCAGGCTCTAACCCGTATATATGTCTGATCCCAGGCTCTAACCTGTATATATGTCTGATCCCAGGCTCTAACCCGTATATATGTCTGATCCCAGGCTCTAACCCTTATATATGTCTGATCCCAGGCTCTAACCCGTATATATGTCTGATCCCAGGCTCTAACCCTTATATATGTCTGATCCCAGGCTCTAACCCGTATATATGTCTGATCCCAGGCTCTAACCCTTATATATGTCTGATCCCAGGCTCTAACCCGTATATATGTCTGATCCCAGGCTCTAACCCTTATATATGTCTGATCCCAGGCTCTAACCTGTATATATGTCTGATCCCAGGCTCTAACCCTTATATATGTCTGATCCCAGGCTCTAACCCGTATATATGTCTGATCCCAGGCTCTAACCCGTATATATGTCTGATCCCAGGCTCTAACCCGTATATATGTCTGATCCCAGGCTCTAACCCGTATATATGTCTGATCCCAGGCTCTAACCCTTATATATGTCTGATCCCAGGCTCTAACCTGTATATATGTCTGATCCCAGGCTCTAACCCGTATATATGTCTGATCCCAGGCTCTAACCCTTATATATGTCTGATCCCAGGCTCTAACCCGTATATATGTCTGATCCCAGGCTCTAACCTGTATATATGTCTGATCCCAGGCTCTAACCCTTATATATGTCTGATCCCAGGCTCTAACCCGTATATATGTCTGATCCCAGGCTCTAACCCGTATATATGTCTGATCCCAGGCTCTAACCCTTATATATGTCTGATCCCAGGCTCTAACCTGTATATATGTCTGATCCCAGGCTCTAACCTGTATATATGTCTGATCCCAGGCTCTAACCCGTATATATGTCTGATCCCAGGCTCTAACCCGTATATATGTCTGATCCCAGGCTCTAACCCGTATATATGTCTGATCCCAGGCTCTAACCCGTATATATGTCTGATCCCAGGCTCTAACCCGTATATATGTCTGATCCCAGGCTCTAACCCTTATATATGTCTGATCCCAGGCTCTAACCTGTATATATGTCTGATCCCAGGCTCTAACCCTTATATATGTCTGATCCCAGGCTCTAACCCGTATATATGTCTGATCCCAGGCTCTAACCCGTATATATGTCTGATCCCAGGCTCTAACCTGTATATATGTCTGATCCCAGGCTCTAACCTGTATATATGTCTGATCCCAGGCTCTAACCCGTATATATGTCTGATCCCAGGCTCTAACCCTTATATATGTCTGATCCCAGGCTCTAACCCGTATATATGTCTGATCCCAGGCTCTAACCCTTATATATGTCTGATCCCAGGCTCTAACCCGTATATATGTCTGATCCCAGGCTCTAACCCTTATATATGTCTGATCCCAGGCTCTAACCTGTATATATGTCTGATCCCAGGCTCTAACCCTTATATATGTCTGATCCCAGGCTCTAACCTGTATATATGTCTGATCCCAGGCTCTAACCCTTATATATGTCTGATCCCAGGCTCTAACCCGTATATATGTCTGATCCCAGGCTCTAACCCGTATATATGTCTGATCCCAGGCTCTAACCCGTATATATGTCTGATCCCAGGCTCTAACCCGTATATATGTCTGATCCCAGGCTCTAACCCATATATATGTCTGATCCCAGGCTCTAACCCTTATATATGTCTGATCCCAGGCTCTAACCTGTATATATGTCTGATCCCAGGCTCTAACCCTTATATATGTCTGATCCCAGGCTCTAACCCGTATATATGTCTGATCCCAGGCTCTAACCCGTATATATGTCTGATCCCAGGCTCTAACCCGTATATATGTCTGATCCCAGGCTCTAACCTGTATATATGTCTGATCCCAGGCTCTAACCCGTATATATGTCTGATCCCAGGCTCTAACCCTTATATATGTCTGATCCCAGGCTCTAACCCGTATATATGTCTGATCCCAGGCTCTAACCCTTATATATGTCTGATCCCAGGCTCTAACCCGTATATATGTCTGATCCCAGGCTCTAACCCTTATATATGTCTGATCCCAGGCTCTAACCTGTATATATGTCTGATCCCAGGCTCTAACCCTTATATATGTCTGATCCCAGGCTCTAACCCGTATATATGTCTGATCCCAGGCTCTAACCCGTATATATGTCTGATCCCAGGCTCTAACCCGTATATATGTCTGATCCCAGGCTCTAACCCGTATATATGTCTGATCCCAGGCTCTAACCCTTATATATGTCTGATCCCAGGCTCTAACCTGTATATATGTCTGATCCCAGGCTCTAACCCGTATATATGTCTGATCCCAGGCTCTAACCCGTATATATGTCTGATCCCAGGCTCTAACCCTTATATATGTCTGATCCCAGGCTCTAACCCTTATATGTCTGATCCCAGGCTCTAACCCGTATATATGTCTGATCCCAGGCTCTAACCCTTATATATGTCTGATCCCAGGCTCTAACCCGTATATATGTCTGATCCCAGGCTCTAACCCGTATATATGTCTGATCCCAGGCTCTAACCCGTATATATGTCTGATCCCAGGCTCTAACCCGTATATATGTCTGATCCCAGGCTCTAACCCGTATATATGTCTGATCCCAGGCTCTAACCCTTATATATGTCTGATCCCAGGCTCTAACCCTTATATATGTCTGATCCCAGGCTCTAACCCGTATATATGTCTGATCCCAGGCTCTAACCCGTATATATGTCTGATCCCAGGCTCTAACCCGTATATATGTCTGATCCCAGGCTCTAACCCGTATATATGTCTGATCCCAGGCTCTAACCCGTATATATGTCTGATCCCAGGCTCTAACCCGTATATATGTCTGATCCCAGGTGCGTCGCAGCTTGGCCCCATACCTGAAGAGCCTGATGGGCCACTGGCTTCTTTCTCAGTGTGACACGTATGCCCCTGCTGCCTCCGCCGCCTGCCAGGCATTCAGCGCTGCCTTCCCCCCCAGCAAACAGGCTGAGGCCCTGGGTTTCTGTAAGGATGAGGTCCTCACTGTGAGTAATGCAGCTCTGGGTTGGGGGTTTGGCTGAGGCAGTGTGGGGTTATTAGAGGTTAGTGTTAATGTTAGAGGTTAGTGATGTTGTCATGATGATGATCTCCAGGTTTTCTTCTATCAGGTACTTCAAGACAATTTACTGAAGGAAACCGCTGACACTCTGAGTGACCCACAGTAAGTTTGGCTTTTCTAAACATTCACATTGATTTGTCTTTGCTTCCTTCTAGTTAAGAGTTAACTTGGGATCTCTCCACTCAGTCTGTTTGGGTTTTTGTCTACTTGTTGTTCTTCATTACCTTCTTAATGTTGGGGAGATTCGAGGAACTTAAAGTTACCCAAAACGGCTGTCCAGGCAGCGTTGAAGAAACAGACTGATGAAATGATTAATTGACATTTGGATAATCTCTGTGCCTTCTGAGGTGTGTTCCAGAGGAGGAGAGAGAGGCTAAGTTTTTACGCCTGCTGACCAGCTCCTTACTGGGGGTGAAAAGGCTTGTATCGTCGTTGCCCCAAACAGAAACACACAGCCTGCGGGACCGCCTGACACACCTGCTGAACCAGGGCAAATTCTGGAAGTACAGCAAACACAAGACCCCCCAGGTAACTGTCTGTCTGTCAGTTATACACAAGACCCCCCAGGTAACTGTCTGTCTGTCAGTTATACACAAGACCCCCAGGTAACTGTCTGTCTGTCAGTTATACACAAGACCCCCCAGGTAACTGTCTGTCTGTCAGTTATACACAAGACCCCCCAGGTAACTGTCTGTCTGTCAGTTATACACAAGACCCCCAGGTAACTGTCTGTCTGTCAGTTATACACAAGACCCCCCAGGTAACTGTCTGTCTGTCAGTTATACACAAGACCCCCCAGGTAACTGTCTGTCTGTCAGTTATACACAAGACCCCCCAGGTAACTGTCTGTCTGTCTGTCTGTTATACACAAGACCCCCCAGGTAACTGTCTGTCTGTCTGTTATACACAAGACCCCCAGGTAACTGTCTGTCTGTTATACACAAGACCCTCCAGGTAACTGTCTGTCTGTCTGTTATACACAAGACCCCCAGGTAACTGTCTGTCTGTCTGTTTTACACAAGACCCCCATGTAACTGTCTGTCTGTTATACACAAGACCCCCAGGTAATTGTCTGTCTGTCTGTTATACACAAGACCCCCAGGTAACTGTCTGTCTGTCAGTTATACACAAGACCCCCAGGTAACTGTCTGTCTGTCTGTCTGTTATACACAAGACCCCCAGGTAACTGTCTGTCTGTCTGTTATACACAAGACCCCAGGTAACTGTCTGTCTGTCAGTTATACACAAGACCCCCAGGTAACTGTCTGTCTGTCAGTTATACACAAGACCCCCAGGTAACTGTCTGTCTGTCTGTTATACACAAGACCCCCAGGTAACTGTCTGTCTGTCTGTCTGTTATACACAAGACCCCCAGGTAACTGTCTGTCTGTCTGTTATACACAAGACCCCAGGTAACTGTCTGTCTGTTATACACAAGACCCTCCAGGTAACTGTCTGTCTGTCTGTTATACACAAGACCCCCAGGTAACTGTCTGTCTGTCTGTTTTACACAAGACCCCCATGTAACTGTCTGTCTGTTATACACAAGACCCCCAGGTAATTGTCTGTCTGTCTGTTATACACAAGACCCCCAGGTAACTGTCTGTCTGTCAGTTATACACAAGACCCCCCAGGTAACTGTCTGTCTGTCTGTCTGTTATACACAAGACCCCCCAGGTAACTGTCTGTCTGTCTGTTATACACAAGACCCCCAGGTAACTGTCTGTCTGTTATACACAAGACCCTCCAGGTAACTGTCTGTCTGTCAGTTATACACAAGACCCCCCAGGTAACTGTCTGTCTGTCAGTTATACACAAGACCCCCAGGTAACTGTCTGTCTGTTATACACAAGACCCTCCAGGTAACTGTCTGTCTGTCAGTTATACACAAGACCCCCCAGGTAACTGTCTGTCTGTCAGTTATACACAAGACCCCCCAGGTAACTGTCTGTCTGTCAGTTATACACAAGACCCCCCAGGTAACTGTCTGTCTGTCTGTTATACACAAGACCCCCCCAGGTAACTGTCTGTCTGTCTGTCTGTTATACACAAGACCCCCCAGGTAACTGTCTGTCTGTCTGTTATACACAAGACCCCCAGGTAACTGTCTGTCTGTTATACACAAGACCCTCCAGGTAACTGTCTGTCTGTCTGTTATACACAAGACCCCCAGGTAACTGTCTGTCTGTCTGTTTTACACAAGACCCCCCATGTAACTGTCTGTCTGTTATACACAAGACCCCCCAGGTAATTGTCTGTCTGTCTGTTATACACAAGACCCCCCCAGGTAACTGTCTGTCTGTCTGTTATACACAAGACCCCCCAGGTTAGTCTGTCTGTCTAACACACACCAGTCGTGGTATCTCCATCCTAACCCCTACCAGTCGTGGTATCTCCATCCTAACCCCTGTGTCTTTCCTGTAGGTTCGTGGAGCGTTCTTTGAGCTGGTGTCTTCATTGTGTGAACACTGCCCCCTGGTGGTGCAGGCTGAGGCAGCCAGGGTCTCTTCCACTGTCCTCCTGGCTTTGGACGACACTGACCCTCTGGTGCTGCCTCCACTGTGGGAGGCCGTCCTACACACACTCTCCACCGTAGCTGTGAGTCTGTGTGTGTCTGTGTGTGTGTGTGTGTGTGTGTGTCAGGGCATTCTGAATTTCACAATCATCATCTCCTGGGATCTAGACTTTAGGGGAGAGACAGTCCCATGTAGAACAGAGGTTGTGGGTTCACTTCCTGTCGGGGACCAGGTGGTGGTCATACATCTGAATGTGTTTAAATCCCTCCAGGACTGTTGGAGTCACGTCAATGTGAAGAAGGGAGTTGTTCCCAAACTGTGGTCACTGTTAAGAGACGGAGGTAAAGGCCTGGCCACCGCCCTCCACCCGAACCTGCTGCCCTTCATCAGCAAACTACCCTCAGAGGTCACCAGCCCTCACCTGGACTTCTATACCACCTTCTACAGCTCTCTCATACAGGGGTAAAGTGTGTGTGTGTGTGTGTGTGTGTGTGTGTGTGTGTGTGTGTGTGTGTGTGTGTGTGGTTGTAGCGTTTGTATTTAATAGTGTGTGTGTGTGTGTGTGTGTGTTGCAGCCTGTCTAGTCAGCGAGCGATATCCAGCCCAACAGAGAGTTCTGCCATAGTGAGGTCCTTTATTGAGTGTGTGAGATACACTCTGATACAGAACACAGGGGAACCGGAGGAACCCACACTGATAAGGAATATGGTTATAGAACAACAGGTAACACACACACACACACACACAGAGATAATAATGGGTACAAACACACACACACACACACACTGATAAGGAATATGGTTATAGAACAACAGGTAACACACACACACACACACACACACAGATAATAAAGGGTTATCATTTACTTACATTTGCCTTTCTCTCATCCTTGTCTGTACAAAGCTCCTCCCACTTATTGACAGTGCCCTGGGGAACTCCTCCCTCCAAGCCGGTCCCCTCTTCTCATTGGTTAAGGACATGCTCGTTTCTTGGGAGAAGAGGGCTGGACTTCAGGATGTGGGCGTGCTTATTGAGGGCGAGAACGAGGCTGTCTTTGATAGGCTACTGTCAGACTTCTGGGAGGGTCTTAGGGTTATTCTGGCCCGTCGTGTAACTTATGAAGAACTGGAGGTTAACGAGCTGGAAGGAATGGCCTCCCTATTACAGGTGGCTTTCTAATGTTCTCCTTTCTATTTATCTATCTGGGTTAGATTGACTTTCACATTCATTATACTTTCCTTTAACTAAACTACTATTTAATTACGTTTCTCTCTGTGTCTGTTTGTGTCTGTGTCTCTATCTTTCTCTGTGTCTCTCTTTCTGTCTCTGTCTCTCTCTCTCTGTGTCTGTCTCTCTCTCTGTATCTGTCTCTCTCTCTGTATCTGTCTCTCTGTATCTGTCTCTCTCTTTCTGTCTTTCTCTGTGTCTTTCTCTGTGTCTCTCTCTCTCCCTCTCTCACTCTCTCTCCCTCCCTCACTCCCTCCCTCCCTCTCTCCCTCGCTCTGTGTCTCTCCCTCCATCTCTCTCTCTCTCCCTCTCTCTGTGTCTGTGTCCTCCAGGTTATGCAGAGCCCTGACAGTGTGTGTAGAACACAGATAAAGAAGAAGAGATTTGTGAAGATCTGTTTCTCTGAACCAGAGAGCATTGGCTCTCCGGAGGAGGTGGAGGAAACCCTGAAACACCCCCAGCCAGTGCCTCCAGATCTGGGCCCAGATAATAGAGAGGGCTCCCTGAGGAGCTGGCACCTGGAGGAGATCGTGTGTCAGCAGGCCCAGATCAGCTACTCATACGTGAATGAGAAGAACTCTGAGAAACATCTTATCTATCTTTCACTCCTGCTCCAATCCTTCCACACGCCCGAAGTGTTCTCCGTGAGTCTTACTAATAATATAAAAATAATATACCAATATGACAATATGAACAAGCGGCCGAAATGGGTTTTCTCAGAAAGGTGGCTGGCCTCTCCCTTAGGGATAGGGTGAGAAGCTCAGTCATCCAAGAGGAACTCGGAGTAGAGCCGCTGCTCCTTTGCATAGAAAGGAGCCAGTTGAGGTGGTTCGGGCATCTTGTACGAATGCCACCTGGGCGCCTCCTTAGAGAGGTGTTCCAGGCACGTCCAGCTGGGAGGAGACCTCGGGGAAGACCCAGGACTAGGTGGAGAGATTATATCTCCACACTGGCCTGGGAACGCCTCGGGATTCCCCAGTCAGAGCTGGCTAATGTTTCCCGGGAAAGGGAAGTTTGGGGTCCCCTGCTAGAGCTGCTACCCCCGTGACCCGACCCCGGATAAGCGGTTGGAGATGAGATGAGACAATATGATCCTTTAGCTATGTTGTTAGACACAGAATAGCATTATATATTTTCTCAGCTAAATCTGAACTTTTCACAAGACATTCAACACAGCATAGCTATTTATACTAAAACAGTTATTTAAAATGTGCTCTTTTGGGTTTCCATTCCTACAATCTAAAGCCCCTCTTACAGTAAATGTATTTATAACAAAATAATTTAAACACTCCAGAGGCTCCTCGCTGCATCTGAAGAGGAGAAATTAAAACCGAAGGAGGACCAGAAGGGGACAGAGCTTGGTGTAGGAGATGTGGGCCCTCCCACTAACCCAGCTGTTCGGTTTCTCCTGGAGCATGTGGTGCTTTGGCTCCGGCAGGAGGACAGGTGATGGATGCTCTAGAGAATATTAGTGTCCACGTGGCTGTAAAAATGTGTCTGTTATTTCATGTCCACATCAATACCTTGTGCAGGATGGAGACCAGCTACCTTGTGGAGATGGTCTTCAGTTGTTTACGTTGCTGTAGCAACCAGGAGACCACTCGCATCCTCAATCACGTCACTACGGTAACGCCCAAATCCTTATTCTAGAACTTAGTCAACTAAGGAACAGAACTCTGAGATATCTCAGTGCTGTTGGCTAATGAATAGTACAAGATGACATGTTGTCTGCTATACTGTGTCATTTAGAACTGCTTTTAGCCAATCATCATCCATGTTGTGTCTGCTATACTGTGTCATATAGAACTGCTTTTAGCCAATCATCATCCATGTTGTGTCTGCTATACTGTGTCATATAGAACTGCTTTCAACCAATCATCATCCATGTTGTGTCTGCTATACTGTGTCATATAGAACTGCTTTTAGCCAATCATCATCCATGTTGTGTCTGCTATACTGTGTCACATAGAACTGCTTTCAGCCAATCATCATCCATGTTGTGTCTGTGCTATACTGTGTCATAGAACTGCTTTCAGCCAATCATCATCCATGTTGTGTCTGCTATACTGTGTCATATAGAACTGCTTTTAGCCAATCATCATCCATGTTGTGTCTGCTATACTGTGTCACATAGAACTGCTTTCAGCCAATCATCATCCATGTTGTGTCTGCTATACTGTGTCATATAGAACTGCTTTCAGCCAATCATCATCCATGTTGTGTCTGCTATACTGTGTCATATAGAACTGCTTTCAGCCAATCATCTTTCAGAATGTTTCTGGTGATGTAATGCAGTTTCTCCAACAACAGATGGATCTGAAATGGGCTGTCCTTCTCGAGATCATTAACAAGGCGTGTGCAGATGCTGCTTCTCTGCAGGCGTGCAGTGATTGGTTGAAGGGCTCTGTGTTGGGTGAGAGGCTGCTGGGGTTGGCCGTGGAGCTGTGCAAGGCGGGACTAAAGGGTTCCGGCACCGCCCCAAACAAAGACAGCTGGGCTCTAATCAGTCTAGCACTGTCCCAGCACCATGACAACGGTGAGAACCAATAGACAGACAAGGATTCTGTTTGGTGATGTCTGACAGAACCTAGCAGAACTGTATGGTGATGTCTGACAGAACCTAGCAGAACTGTTTGGTGATGTCTGACAGAACCTAGCAGAACTGTTTGGTGATGTCTGACAGAACCTAGCAGAACTGTATTGTGATGTCTGACAGAACCTAGCAGAACTGTATGGTGATGTCTGACAGAACCTAGCAGAACTGTATTGTGATGTCTGACAGAACCTAGCAGAACTGTATTGTGATGTCTGACAGAACCTAGCAGAACTGTTTGGTGATGTCTGACAGAACCTAGCAGAACTGTATTGTGATGTCTGACAGAACCTAGCAGAACTGTATTGTGATGTCTGACAGAACCTAGCAGAACTGTATTGTGATGTCTGACAGAACCTAGCAGAACTGTATTGTGATGTCTGACAGAACCTAGCAGAACTGTTTGGTGATGTCTGACAGAACCTAGCAGAACTGTTTGGTGATGTCTGACAGAACCTAGCAGAACTGTATTGTGATGTCTGACAGAACCTAGCAGAACTGTATTGTGATGTCTGACAGAACCTAGCAGAACTGTATTGTGATGTCTGACAGAACCTAGCAGAACTGTATTGTGATGTCTGACAGAACCTAGCAGAACTGTATTGTGATGTCTGACAGAACCTAGCAGAACTGTATTGTGATGTCTGACAGAACCTAGCAGAACTGTTTGGTGATGTCTGACAGAACCTAGCAGAACTGTTTTGTGGGAACGTTGTTTTGTGTTCCACCCACCAGAACCTCTCATTGGTGCTGTGTATGTGGAGAAGATGATTGAGAAGCTCCATGCCACCCTCTCAGCTGCTAGAGGTAAGGAAGAGCTGGTGCTTTATATTATCCATCAAATATTCACGGTTCACTTAGTTGTGTATAATATTGTTCATAATTTGATATTGACTGGTAGTAGTATTTAGAGATGAACTCAAATATCTCCCTGTTATCTCTGTTGGACAGTTGAAATAATCAAACAATCTGTGATGGTGGTATTTTATGCATTAGTCCTAATAGACATTCAGTATTATGCTGTACTTTTGTATTGTAGGTTTATCAGAGCGAGGAGATCTGGAGCCTCTGGTTTGCTTCATCTGTGATGTAGCCTCTACCTTCTTCTCCTCTGTGAAACACTGCCTCCTGCTGGCCTCTGCAGAGGAACTGCTGCTCACTGTCTTCACTCTCACCGCCCAGGACCACACACTCACACACCTGTCAGGTAATACACACACACACTCACACACCTGTCAGGTAATACACACACACCTGTCAGGTAATAAACAAACACACACCTGTCAGGTTATAAACACACACTCACACACACACACACACCTGTCAGATAATAAACACACACTCACACACACACTCACACACACACACTCACACTCGCATGCACGCACGCCTGTCAGATAATAAACACACACACACACCTGTCAGATAATAAACACACACACACACACCTGTCAGATAATAAACACACACACACACACACACCTGTCAGATAATAAACATACACACACACACCTGTCAGATAATAAACATACACACACACACACACCTGTCAGATAATAAACTTACACACACACACACACACCTGTCAGATAATAAACACACACACACACACCTGTCAGATAATAAACACACACACACACACACACACCTGTCAGATAATAAACATACACACACACACCTGTCAGATAATAAACATACACACACACACACACCTGTCAGATAATAAACTTACACACACACACACACACCTGTCAGATAATAAACACACTCACACTCACACACCTGTCAGGTAATGACCAAAGACAGATCTTTATATTTCTGTCTCTCTTCCTCTCATGCAGACTCTTTGCTGAAGAAGCTTAGTCACGCCTGCCAGACTGGTGTCCTGTCATTGGTCCATCACTCTGGGTCAGTGGTTAAGGACGGCAGCTTTCTTTACAGTGCTGCATTCTGGGTCAAAGCCCAGCTGCTAACCTCAGCCCTTGGAGTCAAGAGGTAAACAGATAACTGTTATATATATATAGTCTGTTATATATAGTCTGTTATATATATATATATATAGTCTGTTATATATATATATATATATAGTCTGTTATATATATATATATAGTCTGTTATATATATATATATATATATATATAGTCGGTTATATATAGTCTGTTATATATGTGCTGTTTTATGTGTGTGCTGTTATGTGTGCTGTTATGTATGTGCTGTCATATATAGTCTGCAGGTGCTGGTCCTTGCAGTCCAGAGGCTGGCCGACACACTGCGATCTGCTGGCCAGAGAGGCTCCTCCCTCCTCTCACAGTTCGTTTCCTTCCTGACTCCCACCCAATCAGAGTGGATAACGATCCGACAAGCCCTGCCCCCTCAGGTACTCCAACACTTAACAACTGATTCATTATGTGCTGTCATTTGCTATTTGTAAAATATTATTTAATTATACCCAGTTTCCCCATTAAACTATATTAAACTTTGTCTCCCCCTAGTGGGTGCGTGCTCCCCTGCTGTCAGGTCGTCTGCGTGTGGTCTGTGAGCACCCTGTTATAGATGTGTGGAGGCTCCGTGGCTCCTCCAGTCTGCCAGCTCACCTGGCAGTCTGTGCCCTGCTGGCTAAACTTCTCTACACCTCCAGTTCTGCAGATGTTTCAGATGACCAGCAGGGGGCAGCAGAGTGTTCACAAATGACTGATGTGAAGGACTTCAAACACATAGGTGACTAGAAACCCCACCAACAGGGAGACGAATTTGTGTGTGTTGCCACGGGTGTTACACCACCCGAAAAAGTGTATCTCATATGGCGAAACACCTTTATAACATCTGTTTCTCCTGCTGTGTTTGCCAGTGTGTCAACTGGAGAAACACCTTTATAACATCTGTTTCTCCTGCTGTGTTTGCCAGTGTGTCAACTGGAGAAACACCTTTATAACATCTGTTTCTCCTGCTGTGTTTGCCAGTGTGTCAACTGGAGAAACACCTTTATAACATCTGTTTCTCCTGCTGTGTTTGCCAGTGTGTCAACTGGAGAAACACCTTTATAACATCTGTTTCTCCTGCTGTGTTTGCCAGTGTGTCAACTGGAGAAACACCTTTATAACATCTGTTTCTCCTGCTGTGTTTCCCAGTGTGTCAACTGGAGAAACACCTTTATAACATCTGTTTCTCCTGCTGTGTTTCCCAGTGTGTCAACTGGAGAAACACCTTTATAACATCTGTTTCTCCTGCTGTGTTGCCCAGTGTGTCAACTGGAGAAACACCTTTATAACATCTGTTTCTCCTGCTGTGTTGCCCAGTGTGTCAACTGGAGAAACACCTTTATAACATCTGTTTCTCCTGCTGTGTTGCCCAGTGTGTGAGGTGCTGTATGCGCTGCAATGGTGTGTGGAGATGGACGGTAGCCAAGTTCTAGTAACAGAGTACCACACCATGCTGAAGGAATGGGTCCCAACCAGCTTAATACATCACCTGGAACCAGCCAGTGAAGTACTGACCACACTCTACACCAGGTAAATGGTGTATTATTATATAGTCACTCTACACCAGGTAAAGGTGTATTATTATATAGTCACTCTACACCAGGTAAAGGTGTATTTTTATATAGTCACTCTACACCAGGTAAATGGTGTATTATTATAGAGTCACTCTACACCAGGTAAATGGTGTATTATTATAGAGTCACTCTACACCAGGTAAATGGTGTATTATTATATAGTCACTCTACACCAGGTAAATGGTGTATTATTATATAGTCACTCTACACCAGGTAAATGGTGTATTATTATATAGTCACTCTACACCAGGTAAATGGTGTATTATTATAGAGTCACTCTACACCAGGTAAATGGTGTATTATTATAGTCACTCTACACCAGGTAAATGGTGTATTATTATAGAGTCACTCTACACCAGGTAAATGGTGTATTATTATAGAGTCACTCTACACCAGGTAAATGGTGTATTATTATATAGTCACTCTACACCAGGTAAATGGTGTATTATTATAGAGTCACTCTACACCAGGTAAATGGTGTATTATTATATAGTCACTCTACACCAGGTAAATGGTGTATTATTATATAGTCACTCTACACCAGGTAAATGGTGTATTATTATAGAGTCACTCTACACCAGGTAAATGGTGTATTATTATAGAGTCACTCTACACCAGGTAAATGGTGTATTATTATAGAGTCACTCTACACCAGGTAAATGGTGTATTATTATAGAGTCACTCTACACCAGGTAAATGGTGTATTATTATAGAGTCACTCTACACCAGGTAAATGGTGTATTATTATAGAGTCACTCTACACCAGGTAAATGGTGTATTATTATATAGTCACTCTACACCAGGTAAATGGTGTATTATTATAGTCAGGTCACTCTACACCAGGTAAATGGTGTATTATTATTATAGAGTCACTCTACACCAGGTAAATGGTGTATTATTATATCACTCTACACCAGGTAAATGTCATTATAGAGTCTCTACACCAGGTAAATGGTGTATTATTATATAGTCACTCTACACCAGGTAAATGGTGTATTATTATATAGTCACTCTACACCAGGTAAATGGTGTATTATTATATAGTCACTCTACACCAGGTAAATGGTGAATTATTATATAGTCACTCTACACCAGGTAAATGGTGTATTATTATATAGTCACTCTACACCAGGTAAATGGTGTATTATTATATAGTCACTCTACACCAGGTAAATGGTGTATTATTATATAGTCATTCTACACCAGGTAAATGGTGTATTATTATAGAGTCACTCTACACCAGGTAAATGGTGTATTATTATAGAGTCACTCTACACCAGGTAAATGGTGTATTATTATAGAGTCACTCTACACCAGGTAAATGGTGTATTATTATAGAGTCACTCTACACCAGGTAAATGGTGTATTATTATAGAGTCACTCTACACCAGGTAAATGGTGTATTATTATATAGTCACTCTACACCAGGTAAATGGTGTATTATTATATAGTCACTCTACACCAGGTAAATGGTGTATTATTATATAGTCACTCTACACCAGGTAAATGGTGTATTATTATAGAGTCACTCTACACCAGGTAAATGGTGTATTATTATAGAGTCACTCTACACCAGGTAAATGGTGTATTATTATATAGTCACTCTACACCAGGTAAATGGTGTATTATTATAGAGTCACTCTACACCAGGTAAATGGTGTATTATTATAGAGTCACTCTACACCAGGTAAATGGTGTATTATTATAGAGTCACTCTACACCAGGTAAATGGTGTATTATTATATAGTCACTCTACACCAGGTAAATGGTGTATTATTATATAGTCACTCTACACCAGGTAAATGGTGTATTATTATATAGTCACTCTACACCAGGTAATTATTATAGAGTCACTCTACACCAGGTAAATGGTGTATTATTATATAGTCACTCTACACCAGGTAAATGGTGTATTATTATATAGTCACTCTACACCAGGTAAATGGTGTATTATTATAGAGTCACTCTACACCAGGTAAATGGTGTATTATTATAGAGTCACTCTACACCAGGTAAATGGTGTATTATTATAGAGTCACTCTACACCAGGTAAATGGTGTATTATTATAGAGTCACTCTACACCAGGTAAATGGTGTATTATTATATAGTCACTCTACACCAGGTAAATGGTGTATTATTATATAGTCACTCTACACCAGGTAAATGGTGTATTATTATATAGTCACTCTACACCAGGTAATTATTATAGAGTCACTCTACACCAGGTAAATGGTGTATTATTATATAGTCACTCTACACCAGGTAAATGGTGTATTATTATATAGTCACTCTACACCAGGTAATTATTATAGAGTCACTCTACACCAGGTAAATGGTGTATTATTATATAGTCACTCTACACCAGGTAAATGGTGTATTATTATATAGTCACTCTACACCAGGTAAATGGTGTATTATTATAGAGTAAATGGTGTATTATTATAGAGTCACTCTACACCAGGTAAATGGTGTATTATTATAGAGTCACTCTACACCAGGTAAATGGTGTATTATTATAGAGTCACTCTACACCAGGTAAATGGTGTATTATTATAGAGTCACTCTACACCAGGTAAATGGTGTATTATTATATAGTCACTCTACACCAGGTAAATGGTGTATTATTATATAGTCACTCTACACCAGGTAAATGGTGTATTATTATAGAGTCACTCTACACCAGGTAAATGGTGTATTATTATAGAGTCACTCTACACCAGGTAAATGGTGTATTATTATAGAGTCACTCTACACCAGGTAAATGGTGTATTATTATAGAGTCACTCTACACCAGGTAAATGGTGTATTATTATAGAGTCACTCTACACCAGGTAAATGGTGTATTATTATATAGTCACTCTACACCAGGTAAATGGTGTATTATTATAGAGTCACTCTACACCAGGTAAATGGTGTATTATTATAGAGTCACTCTACACCAGGTAAATGGTGTATTATTATAGAGTCACTCTACACCAGGTAAATGGTGTATTATTATAGAGTCACTCTACACCAGGTAAATGGTGTATTATTATAGAGTCACTCTACACCAGGTAAATGGTGTATTATTATAGAGTCACTCTACACCAGGTAAATGGTGTATTATTATATAGTCACTCTACACCAGGTAAATGGTATATTATTATATAGTCACTCTACACCAGGTAAATGGTGTATTATTATATAGTCACTCTACACCAGGTAATTATTATAGAGTCACTCTACACCAGGTAAATGGTGTATTATTATATAGTCAC
>CM055746.1:17576406-17593906 GCA_029465975.1 Dallia pectoralis | reverse complement strand
TCACTCCAACACACATTCCCTTAGATCTGTAACGCCCTGATGCCATGTTCTCCTGATATCTTAAGTTTCACCTAGAATATTCTAAAATGATGTACTAATAACCACAGGATTCAGGATTATTAGGTTGTGATCTGGATTATTAGGTTGTGATCTGGATTATTAGATTGTGATCTGGATTATTAGGTTGCGATCTGGATTATTAGGTTGCGATCTGGATTATTAGGTTGCGATCTGGATTATTAGGTTGCGATCTGGATTATTAGGTTGCGATCTGGATTATTAGGTTGCGATCTGGATTATTAGGTTGCGATCTGGATTATTAGGTTGCGATCTGGATTATTAGGTTGCGATATATAAGGTTTTGACTTTATTTCTTGTTTCCTCACCTGTAGAGGCCTTTGCTGAGCCGGATGATCCTCTATTCCCATTGGCTGTCCTGCGATCTGTGGGAGTGGCTTTGACTTATGTGCCTCTACATCAACTTAACCATAATTCCCTGCCAGCGCGCTTTGTGGCGGACCAGAAGACAAACCTACCTGAGGAAATGCAGACACTACTAAACACTCTAAGTCCTTTGTTGCTGTTTAAGGCCCGACCTCTGCAGCTCACTGTGTTCCACATACTGGACAAGTAAGAGAAAAACCCTATCTATATATCTATATATCTATATATCTATATATCTATATATCTATGTGTGTGTGTGTGTGTGTGTTAGCTCACTGTGTACCACATACTGGACAAGTAATGTGTGATGTCTATTCTACCTGTGTGTGTGTGTGTTACAGAGTGATGTCTATTCTACCAGTGTGTGTGTGTGTGTGTGTGTTACAGAGTGATGTCTATTCTACCAGTGTGTGTGTGTGTGTGTGTGTGTGTTACAGAGTGATGTCTATTCTACCAGTGTGTGTGTGTGTGTGTGTGTTACAGAGTGATGTCTATTCTACCAGTGTGTGTGTGTGTGTTACAGAGTGATGTCTACTCTACCTGTGTGTGTGTGTGTGTGTTACAGAGTGATGTCTACTCTACCAGAGTGTGATGGAGAAGGAGACAATTCCAAGTCAGATGATGATGGGGAAGAACCATGTCTGTAAGTACTGACTTGAGAGTATTCTTCCTCACTGTGAAAGTCCAAACCCCGGTCCGAACCCCGGTCCAAACCCCAGTCCAAACCCCAGTCCCTGGGTGGTGAGTGGTTTCTCATGGGGGAAAGATGTGTCCATCAGGTATAATTGAATGTGTGTTTTGGTTGTGGGGTCTTTAACTACAGGTGTGTGGTACTCTCTCCTGTCTGTTTTAACTACAGGTGTGTGGTACTCTCCCCTGTCTGTTATCACTACAGGTGTGTGGTACTCTCCCCTGTCTGTTATCACTACAGGTGTGTGGTACTCTCTCCTGTCTGTTATAACTACAGGTGTGTGGTACTCTCTCCTGTCTGTTATAACTACAGGTGTGTGGTACTCTCTCCTGTCTGTTTTAACTACAGGTGTGTGGTACTCTCCCCTGTCTGTTATAACTACAGGTGTGTGGTACTCTCTCCTGTCTGTTTTAACTACAGGTGTGTGGTACTCTCTCCTGTCTGTTATAACTACAGGTGTGTGGTACTCTCCCCTGTCTGTTATCACTACAGGTGTGTGGTAATCTCCCCTGTCTGTTATCACTACAGGTGTGTGGTACTCTCCCGGGTCTGTTATCATTACAGGTGTGTGGTACTCTCTCCTGTCTGTTATAACTACAGGTGTGTGGTACTCTCTCCTGTCTGTTATAACTACAGGTGTGTGGTACTCTCTCCTGTCTGTTATAACTACAGGTGTGTGGTACTCTCTCCTGTCTGTTATAACTACAGGTGTGTGGTACTCTCTCCTGTCTGTTATCACTACAGGTGTGTGGTACTCTCTCCTGTCTGTTATCACTACAGGTGTGTGGTACTCTCTCCTGTCTGTTATCACTACAGGTGTGTGGTACTCTCTCCTGTCTGTTATCACTACAGGTGTGTGGTACTCTCTCCTGTCTGTTATCACTACAGGTGTGTGGTACTCTCTCCTGTCTGTTATAACTACAGGTGTGTGGTACTCTCTCCTGTCTGTTATAACTACAGGTGTGTGGTACTCTCTCCTGTCTGTTATCACTACAGGTGTGTGGTACTCTCTCCTGTCTGTTATCACTACAGGTGTGTGGTACTCTCTCCTGTCTGTTATCACTACAGGTGTGTGGTGTGTCTGTCTAACAGGTCTCCTCCAGCCGCCCTGATGTCTGTTCTCTCCACGTGTGAGGAGCTGTGTGAGACGATCCTGTCAGGATTGTGTGTTGGGGAGTTTGCTGTGATAGCTCCTCTCTCTGTGGAGTACTCCTGTGTTCTCGCATACCTGCTGGCGTGGAAACTGCTGCTGTCCTTCTTCAGGGCCGCTCCCTCACACGTAAATCTACAGCTGTCATTTTTCAGCCCCCCCACATGTAACTCTACTGCTGTTCCATCTGGCTTATCTCAGTGGAAAACCTTAAATGGGTAGTTTGGGGAATTCTTCAAACAACCCTTTTATCTACTTCCCCAGATTTGGGTGAATGGGTGGGTTCTATTGTTATGTTTCAGCGATCAGTTTGAATGATGCTTTCAGCTAGAACTGGCGCAGTTTTAACCCAGACAACTAGCGGTAGCGCAGTTTTAACCCAGACAACTAGCGGTAGCGCAGTTTTAACCCAGACAACTATCGGTAGCGCAGTTTTAACCCAGACAACTAGCGGTAGCGCAGTTTTAACCCAGACAACTAGCGGTAGCGCAGTTTTAACCCAGACAACTAGCGGTAGCGCAGTTTTAACCCAGACAACTAGCGGTAGCCCAGTTTTAACCTAGACAACTAGCGGTAGCGCAGTTTTAACCCAGACAACTAGCGGTAGCGCAGTTACAACCCAGACAACTAGCGGTAGCGCAGTTTTAACCCAGACAACTAGCGGTAGCCCAGTTTTAACCCAGACAACTAGCGGTAGCCCAGTTTTAACCCAGACAACTAGCGGTAGCCCAGTTTTAACCCAGACAACTAGCGGTAGCGCAGTTACAACCCAGACAACTAGCGGTAGCGCAGTTACAACCCAGACAACTAGCGGTAGCGCAGTTACAACCCAGACAACTAGCGGTAGCGCAGTTACAACCCAGACAACTAGCGGTAGCGCAGTTTTAACCCAGACAACTAGCGGTAGCGCAGTTACAACCCAGACAACTAGCGGTAGCGCAGTTACAACCCAGACAACTAGCGGTAGCGCAGTTACAACCCAGACAACTAGCGGTAGCGCAGTTACAACCCAGACAACTAGCGGTAGCGCAGTTACAACCCAGACAACTAGCGGTAGCGCAGTTACAACCCAGACAACTAGCGGTAGCGCAGTTACAACCCAGACAACTAGCGGTAGCGCAGTTACAACCCAGACAACTAGCGGTAGCGCAGTTACAACCCAGACAACTAGCGGTAGCGCAGTTACAACCCAGACAACTAGCGGTAGCGCAGTTACAACCCAGACAACTAGCGGTAGCGCAGTTACAACCCAGACAACTAGCGGTAGCGCAGTTACAACCCAGACAACTAGCGGTAGCGCAGTTACAACCCAGACAACTAGCGGTAGCGCAGTTACAACCCAGACAACTAGCGGTAGCGCAGTTACAACCCAGACAACTAGCGGTAGCCCAGTTGCTTGGAAGGCTAAGGCAATAGATTGTCTTCTAGGAATTTAACTACACTACTTTGGCTTTTAACTCTCATTCACTTTGTACTAGATGCAAAAATGGCATCATATAAGTTAATTTGACCAATTAATTAGTTTGAGACTTTGAAGGAAGACTACTTTTGTGTTGTTGACTCTGTGTGTGTGTGTGTGTGTCTGTGTGTGTGTCTGTGTGTGTGTCTGTGTGTGTGTCCAGCTGCGTGTCCAGTACTCACTCTACCTGAAGAAGAACAAGACCCTACACAAGCTCCTCCTCCACCTATTCAGACTGATGCCTGACAACCCCACCTACCCCGGGCAGGGGGCGGAGTCTGTCACCAAGGAGACCAAGACCTTCTTTACTGAGAGCCTGTCTCTAGATGTCAACAGTGAGTGCCTTGTGTATATATATATATATATGGCATGAATAGAATATCTTTATATATATGTATAGGCATGAATAGAATATCTATATATATGTATAGGCATGAATAGAATATCTATATATATGTATTGGCATGAATAGAATATCTATATATATGTATAGGCATGAATAGAATATCTATATATATGTATTGGCATGAATAGAATATATATATATATGTATTGGCATGAATAGAATATATATATGTATAGGCATGAATAGAATATATATATATATATATATATGTATAGGCATGAATAGAATATATATATATATATGTATAGGCATGAATAGAATATCTATATATATGTATTGGCATGAATAGAATATATATATATGTATAGGCATGAATAGAATATATATATATATGTATAGGCATGAATAGAATATCTATATATATGTATTGGCATGAATAGAATATCTATATATATGTATTGGCATGAATAGAATATATATATATGTGTATAGGCATGAATAGAATATATATATATATGTATAGGCATGAATAGAATATATATATATATGTATAGGCATGAATAGAATATCTATATATATGTATAGACATGAATAGAATATCTATATATATGTATAGACATGAATAGAATATCTATATATATGTATAGACATGAATAGAATATCTATATATATGTATAGGCATGAATAGAATATATATATATATGTATAGGCATGAATAGAATATATATATATATGTATAGGCATGAATAGAATATATATATATATGTATAGGCATGAATAGAATATCTATATATATGTATAGGCATGAATAGAATATCTATATATATGTATAGACATGAATAGAATATCTATATATATGTATAGACATGAATAGAATATCTATATATATGTATAGGCATGAATAGAATATCTATATATATGTATAGACATGAATAGAATATCTATATATATATATAGGCATGAATAGAATATCTATATATATGTATAGACATGAATAGAATATCTATATATATGTATAGACATGAATAGAATATCTATATATATATGTATAGGCATGAATAGAATATCTATATATATGTATAGACATGAATAGAATATATATATATATGTATTGGCATGAATAGAATATCTATATATATGTATAGGCATGAATAGAATATATATATATATATATATGTATTGGCATGAATAGAATATCTATATATATAGGCATGAATAGAATATATATATATATGTATAGACATGAATAGAATATCTATATATATGTATAGACATGAATAGAATATCTATATATATGTATTGGCATGAATAGAATATCTATATATATGTATAGGCATGAATAGAATATCTATATGTATAGACATGAATAGAATATCTATATATATGTATAGACATGAATAGAATATCTATATATATGTATAGACATGAATAGAATATCTATATATATATGTATTGGCATGAATAGAATATCTATATATATGTATAGGCATGAATAGAATATCTATATGTATAGACATGAATAGAATATCTATATATATGTATTGACATGAATAGAATATCTATATATATATCGTGTATATAGACATTAATAGAAAATATATATATATAAATATGTGCACGCTGAGCTGGTGTCTTCCTCTAAATAACCTAATAACATGTAGTTTCTTATAACCAACCATCAGTTTCTAACATTGACTGGATCAGTGCTGTTTCAACTGTCATATCTGATGATCTTCCATCTATGACCAGTCCACGTTTTCCCTCAGAATTTCAACAGGACTCTGGGATCTGAACATTAACTATCATCGCTCAGTCTGTTGTTGCTTTGCTTGTGTGTCAGGGATTATTCTCATTTTACAAGACACATTTTGGTTCAGCTTTTTGACAGATGGCCACACATTCTCCTCATCGATTCTCCGGTTGTCCCTGAGAAAGCAAAGCAGGCGCAAAGCAGCCCCAAACCATAATGGCACCTCTTGTCAGTTTTGTTTAGGTTAAATATCCATTTGTCTAAATTTGTACAAAAAGACAACTTTCCTGTTCTCACACACACACACACACACACACACACACACACACACACACACACACACACACACACACACTAATACTCTCTCCCGTGCGTGTGTTCCTGCTATTGCTCTTCTCTAAAGTGCTCTCTGCCCACCCCTCCAGAGCGTTGTGGTATTGAACATGAGCTCCACCACCTGGCCTGCTCTGTGTACTACAGCGCTGTGCAGGACCTCCCGGCCATGGTGAGGCTGTGGTGGACCAGCCAGGAGAAGAGGATCAGCCACGTTGTGGACAAGTTCACTGGACGCTATGTGTCCTCTGTGCTCTCCACCCAGGAGATCAGCTCTGTTCACACCAGCACACTGACCTTTGACAGTATGACGGTGAGAACCCTGGCTTACTTTTATCACGTAGGAGCTTTGGCCTGGGAAGAGGAACCGGGACCTAGCACCTATTTTAAATATCTCCCCAGACTGTAGAGCATTTGGCCTGGGAGGTGGAACCGGGACCTAGCACCTATTTTAAATATCTCCCCAGACTGTAGAGCATTTGGCCTGGGAGGTGGAACCGGGACCTAGCACCTATTTTAAATATCTCCCCAGACTGTAGAGCATTGGGCCTGGGAGGTGGAACCGGGACCTAGCACCTATTTTAAATATCTCCCCAGACTGTAGAGCATTGGGCCTGGGAGGTGGAACCGGGACCTAGCACCTATTTTAAATATCTCCCCAGACTGTAGAGCATTGGGCCTGGGAGGTGGAACCGGGACCTAGCACCTATTTTAAATATCTCCCCAGACTGTAGAGCATTGGGCAGCGTGATCTACATATGATCAGATATTCACACAGCTTTTCTCCCCTCTGCTCTTCTTTCTCTTTCTCTTCCTACTCTTTTACTTTCTCCCTACTCTCTCCCTTCCTCTCGACTCCCTCCCTACTCTCTCCCTTCCTCTCGACTCCCTCCCTCCTCTTTCTCTCCCTCCTCTCTCACTTCCTCTCCCATTCCCTCTCCCTCCTCTCTCCCTTCCTCTCCACTCTCTCTCCTCTCTCCCTCCTCTTCCTCCCCCTATTCCATCTCCCTTCCTCTCCACTCTCTCCCTCCAGGTGAAGGCCCGGTCAGCAGCACGTGAGGTTATAGCCACGTATTCAGTAGATGACATCTTTATAGAGCTGGTTATTCAGCTTCCTCAGAACTACCCTCTGGGCTCCATGGTGGTGGAAAGTGGACGGAGGGTTGGAGTGGCTGTCCAACAGTGGAGGAACTGGATGCTGCAACTGAGTACATATCTCACACACCAGGTAACACACACACACACACACCAGGTAACACACACACACACACACCAGGTAACACACACACACCAGGTAACACACACACACACACACCCGGTAACACACACCAGGTAACACACACACACACCAGGTAACACACACACACACCAGGTAACACACACACACACACACCAGGTGAAACACACACACACCAGGTGAAACACACACACACCAGGTAAAACACACACACCAGGTAAAACACACACCAGGTAACACACACACACCAGGTAACACACACACACACACACCAGGTAACACACACACACACCAGGTAACACACACACACACCAGGTAACACACACACACCAGGTAACACACACACACCAGGTAACACACACACACCAGGTAACACACACACACCAGATAACACACACACACACACCAGGTAACACACACACACACACACACCAGGTAACACACACACACACACACACGAGGTAACACACACACACACCAGGTAACACACACACACACCAGGTAACACACACACCAGGTAACACACACACACACACACACCAGGTAACACACACACACACACACACACCAGGTAACACACACACACACCAGGTAACACACACACACACCAGGTAACACACACACACACACCAGGTAACACACACACACACACCAGGTAACACACACACACCAGGTAACACACACACACACACACACACACCAGGTAACACACACACACACACACACCAGGTAACACACACACACACACCAGGTAACACACACACACACCAGGTAACACACACACACACACACACACCAGGTAACACACACACACACACACCAGGTAACACACACACACACACACCCGGTAACACACACACACACACACCAGGTAACACACACACACACACACCAGGTAACACACACACACACACACCAGGTAACACACACACACACACACCAGGTAACACACACACACACACACCAGGTAACACACACACACACACCAGGTAACACACACACCAGGTAACACACACACCAGGTAACACACACACACACACCAGGTAACACACACACACACACCAGGTAACACACACACCAGGTAACACACACACACACACACACCAGGTAACACACACACACACACACACACACACACACACCAGGTAACACACACACACACCATGTAACACACACACACCAGGTAACACAAACACACACACACACCAGGTAACACACACACACCCAGGTAACACACACACACCAGGTAACACACACACACACACCAGGTAACACACACACACCAGGTAACACACACACACACACACACACCAGGTAACACACACACACACACACCAGGTAACACACACACACACACACCAGGTAACACACACACACACACAACAGGTAACACACACACACACACACCAGGTAACACACACACACCAGGTAACACACGCACCAGGTAACACACACACACACACCAGGTAACACACACACACACACCAGGTAACACACACACACACACACCAGGTAACACACACACACACCAGGTAACACACACACACCAGGTAACACACACCAGGTAACACACACACCAGGTAACACACACACACACACACACACCAGGTAACACACACACACACACACACACACACAGGTAACACACACACACACACACACCAGGTAACACACACACACCAGGTAACACACACCAGGTAACACACACACCAGGTAACACACACACACACACCAGGTAACACACACACACACACACCAGGTAACACACACACACCAGGTAACACACACACCAGGTAACACACACACACCAGGTAACACACACACACACACCAGGTAACACACACACACACACACACACACACCAGGTAACACACACACACACACACACCAGGTAACACACACACACCAGGTAACACACACACACCAGGTAACACACACACACCAGGTAACACACACACACCAGGTAACACACACACACCAGGTAACACACACACACCAGGTAACACACACACACACACCAGGTAACACACACACACACACCAGGTAACACACACACACCAGGTAACACACACACACACACACACCAGGTAACACACACACACCAGGTAACACACACACACACACACCAGGTAACACACACACACACCAGGTAACACACACACACCAGGTAACACACACACCAGGTAACACACACACACACACCAGGTAACACACACACACACACACACCAGGTAACACACACACACCAGGTAACACACACCAGGTAACACACACACCAGGTAACACACACACACACACCAGGTAACACACACACACACACACACCAGGTAACACACACACACACACACACCAGGTAACACACACACACACCAGGTAACACACACACACACCAGGTAACACACACACACACACCAGGTAACACACACACACACACCAGGTAACACACACACACACCAGGTAACACACACACACCAGGTAACACACACACACACACACACACACCAGGTAACACACACACACACACCAGGTAACACACACACACACCAGGTAACACACACACACACACACCAGGTAACACACACACACACACACACCAGGTAACACACACACACCAGGTAACACACACACACACCAGGTAACACACACACACACACACACACACCAGGTAACACACACACACACCAGGTAACACACACACACACACCAGGTAACACACACACACACACACCAGGTAACACACACACACACACACACACCAGGTAACACACACACACACCAGGTAACACACACACACACCAGGTAACACACACACACACCAGGTAACACACACACACACACCAGGTAACACACACACACACCAGGTAACACACACACACACACCAGGTAACACACACACACACACCAGGTAACACACACACACACACACACCAGGTAACACACACACACCAGGTAACACACACACACCAGGTAACACACACACACACACACACACACACACACCAGGTAACACACACACACACACACCAGGTAACACACACACACACACACCAGGTAACACACACACACACACCAGGTAACACACACACACCAGGTAACACACACACACACACACCAGGTAACACACACACACACACCAGGTAACACACACACACCAGGTAACACACACACACACACACCAGGTAACACACACACACCAGGTAACGCACACACACACACCAGGTAACGCACACACACACACCAGGTAACACACACACACACACCAGGTAACACACACAGCAGGTTGCCTCAAATATATCTCTGTGTGTTGTGTGTGTGTGTGTGTGTGTGACAGAACGGCAGTATCATGGAGGGTCTGTCTTTGTGGAAGACTAATGTTGACAAGAGGTTTGAGGGGGTGGAGGACTGCACCATCTGTTTCTCTGTCATCCATGGGTCCAACTACTCTCTGCCCAAGAAGACCTGTCGCACCTGCAAGAAGAAGTTCCACGCTGCCTGTCTGGTGAGACACACACACACACACACACACACACACACTGTGATACTCCTTAATCTGTACATGTACATCTTATCATTGCTTCTGTTCTTCTCAAGTCTCTGCTAAACATCCATCTTCTCTTCCACAGTATAAATGGTTCACCTCCAGTAACAAGTCCACCTGCCCACTATGTAGAGAGACTTTCTTCTAACGGCTATGTTCACCAAATGGACCCATCCATCCATCAAGACCGTGTTCAATTATATCAGGTCTGTTTGTGATGGAATCAAACAAATATACAAAGATGGCTGGAGTGGATCAAATATGGAACATCTGAAGGTCCATGAGCTGATGCCTGGATAACAGGGCTGGAGATGTGATCCCAGTAATAGATCTGTTGGTTAGACTGGCCTCACAACAGATCACATGGAGTTGGCATATTGGTGTGGACGCCGTCTAGACACATAATGTGGTTTCTATGTATGAGACTGTACGCTTGAAATACAATGGGATTAGGGTGGTTCAAACTGAAATCATAGATGCCCAGGTGTCACCTGATGTGACCTGTGTTTCCTCACCTGATGTGACCTGTGTTTCCTCACCTGATGTGACCTGTGTTTCCTCACCTGATGTGACCTGTGTTTCCTCACCTGATGTGACCTGTGTTTCACCTGATGTGACCTGTGTTTCCTCACCTGATGTGACCTGTGTTTCCTCACCTGATGTGACCTGTGTTTCCCTCACCTGATGTGACCTGTGTTTCCTCACCTGATGTGACCTGTGTTTCCTCACCTGATGTGACCTGTGTTTCCTCACCTGATGTGACCTGTGTTTCCTCACCTGATGTGACCTGTGTTTCCCTCACCTGATGTGACCTGTGTTTCCTCACCTGATGTGACCAGGGGCCCTCAATGGGAGCTGTCCTGAAAATGCACATCTGCTATTACTCACTAAACCTAGGAATTAGTTGACCTTTTCCGGAGCTTGACGGACACGTTGGCCAGTTAGAGTGTTCTGCATGTGACCCCTGACCCCAAATGAGTCCTTGCTAATTTGGTTACCAACCTCAGTCTGCCCGCTGGTTACCAACCTCAGTCTGCCCGCTGGTTACCCGTCTCAGTCTGCCCGCTGGTTACCCGTCTCAGTCTGCCCGCTGGTTACCCGTCTCAGTCTGCCCGCTGGTTACCCGTCTCAGTCTGCCCGCTGGTTACCAACCTCAGTCTGCCCGCTGGTTACCAACCTCAGTCTGCCCGCTGGTTACCAACCTCAGTCTGCCCGCTGGTTACCAACCTCAGTCTGCCCGCTGGTTACCAACCTCAGTCTGCCCGCTGGTTACCCGTCTCAGTCTGCCCGCTGGTTACCCGTCTCAGTCTGCCCGCTGGTTACCCGTCTCAGTCTGCCCGCTGGTTACCCGTCTCAGTCTGCCCGCTGGTTACCCGTCTCAGTCTGCCCGCTGGGTACCCGTCTCAGTCAGCCCGCTGGTTACCCGTCTCAGTCTGCCCGCTGGTTACCCGTCTCAGTCTGCCCGCTGGTTACCCGTCTCTGTCTGCCCGCTGGTTACCCGTCTCAGTCTGCCCGCTGGTTACCCGTCTCAGTCTGCCCGCTGGTTACCCGTCTCAGTCTGCCCGCTGGTTACCCGTCTCAGTCTGCCCGCTGGTTACCCGTCTCAGTCTGCCTTGGACAGAAGTACTAGCATCAACGCCAACTCTCCTCTCTGTGGACGTCATGCTTTATAATAAATCATATGTTATTAGGATGGACATAACTGTGTGCTCTCCCTGTCTCAGCTGTTCTTTATTAGGATGGACATAACTGTGTGCTCTCCCTGTCTCAGCTGTTCTTTATTAGGATGGACATAACTGTGTGCTCTCCCTGTCTCAGCTGTTCTTTATTAGGATGGACATAACTGTGTGCTCTCCCTGTCTCAGCTGTTCTTTATTAGGATGGACATAACTGTGTGCTCTCCCTGTCTCAGCTGTTCTTTATTAGGATGGACATAACTGTGTGCTCTCCCTGTCTCAGCTGTTCTTTATTAGGATGGACATAACTGTGTGCTCTCCCTGTCTCAGCTGTTCTTTATTAGGATGGACATAACTGTGTGCTCTCCCTGTCTCAGCTGTTCTTTATTAGGATGGACATAACTGTGTGCTCTCCCTGTCTCAGCTGTTCTTTATTAGGATGGACATAACTGTGTGCTCTCCCTGTCTCAGCTGTTCTTTATTAGGATGGACATAACTGTGTGCTCTCCCTGTCTCAGCTGTTCTTTATTAGGATGGACATAACTGTGTGCTCTCCCTGTCTCAGCTGTTCTTTATTAGGATGGACATAACTGTGTGCTCTCCCTGTCTCAGCTGTTCTTTATTAGGATGGACATAACTGTGTGCTCTCCCTGTCTCAGCTGTTCTTTATTAGGATGGACATAACTGTGTGCTCTCCCTGTCTCAGCTGTTCTTTATTAGGATGGACATAACTGTGTGCTCTCCTGTCTCAGCTGTTCTTTATTAGGATGGACATAACTGTGTGCTCTCCTGTCTCAGCTGTTCTTTATTAGGATGGACATAACTGTGTGCTCTCCTGTCTCAGCTGTTCTTTATTAGGATGGACATAACTGTGTGCTCTCCCTGTCTCAGCTGTTCTTTATTAGGATGGACATAACTGTGTGCTCTCCTGTCTCAGCTGTTCTTTATTAGGATGGACATAACTGTGTGCTCTCCCTGTCTCAGCTGTTCTTTATTAGGATGGACATAACTGTGTGCTCTCCCTGTCTCAGCTGTTCTTTATTAGGATGGACATAACTGTGTGCTCTCCCTGTCTCAGCTGTTCTTTATTAGGATGGACATAACTGTGTGCTCTCCCTGTCTCAGCTGTTCTTTATTAGGATGGACATAACTGTGTGCTCTCCCTGTCTCAGCTGTTCTTTATTAGGATGGACATAACTGTGTGCTCTCCCTGTCTCAGCTGTTCTTTATTAGGATGGACATAACTGTGTGCTCTCCCTGTCTCAGCTGTTCTTTATTAGGATGGACATAACTGTGTGCTCTCCCTGTCTCAGCTGTTCTTTATTAGGATGGACATAACTGTGTGCTCTCCCTGTCTCAGCTGTTCTTTATTAGGATGGACATAACTGTGTGCTCTCCCTGTCTCAGCTGTTTTTCAGCATATTTACAATCTCACACAAATTACCTATTGACCACTTTCCTAACAAGTTGGATCAAAACAGAGTCAACTAGTTTTCCCCTGAAGGTTTAAAAAACAAAAGATGCATTTCTACTTGTGTCCCAATACTTGAGCAGAATAACAGACGTGTATGATGTATTTGCTGTCTCTTCACACGTACTGGTCCTTCATCAAATCTGTTAGGTATTCTACCTCTGAATGATCAATGATAATCAGATGCACGGATCCGGTAAGTCGGATACTACTAAATAATACCGGATTGGTCTGGGTGACAGCAAATCAACGTAATGAGCTGATACCATGAAACCCATAGTAACAACCAGAACTCATGCTGAATAAGCCTAGTAAACTCACTAACAAAAATAATAATTATGTTAACAGTTTAAATTACAAGAAACAGATGTATAACTAGCAGTTATAAATGTGTCACTGGGGACTGTATAAGATTAGCTAATGCTAGCTAAGTTAGCAGACTAACTAGGTTGGTTAACGTTGGCTAATGTTAGCGCCAGCAAGTTACCACCATAAACACGCTTTAATCTTTGTTTCTTATCTTGAAATCCATTCACATTCATAGCTAAATAGAAAGCCTACCTGTTGAGTGTTTTATAGTATTTCCGTTAAGTCCAGTGCCAGTGATCAGGTGTTAATTGGACACCAATCAGCTAAAGGTGCCAGTGATCAGGCGTTAATTGGACACCAATCAGCTAAAGGTGCCAGTGATCAGGCGTTAATTGGACACCAATCAGCTAAAGGTGCCAGTGATCAGGCGTTAATTGGACACCAATCAGCTAAAGGTGCCAGTGATCAGGCGTTAATTGGACACCAATCAGCTAAAGGTGCCAGTGATCAGGCGTTAATTGGACACCAATCAGCTAAAGGTGCCAGTGATCAGGCGTTAATTGGACACCAATCAGCTAAAGGTGCCAGTGATCAGGCGTTAATTGGACACCAATCAGCTAAAGGTGCTAGTGATCAGGCGTTAATTGGACACCAATCAGCTAAAGGTGCCAGTGATCAGGTGTTTAATGTTATGAGCTTAACAAAATACCCATGTGAATATTATTGTATAGTCGTTAAAGGTAATTTTGAGATTTCCAAATGCTATTTCTCACATTGTGCTCAAAGCATATACACTTTTCTATTCTACTGTCTTTTTTATGTATTGTTGTTAAAATTTTGTAATATTTATCACCTTAAGCATTGTAAAAGTTGTTAATGAAGCGTTGTATGACATTACATTTAGTTATGAAGAATAATTCTGGTTATCTTAGCACAATAAACAAAATGAAAATGGTTGTTTTCTCTTTTAGACCAATTTAAATTTATTCTGTACTCGGTAAAAATAAAAATACATTTTTTTTGGCCAACTTAAATAAGCTGTAAATCCAATGTTTAAGAAGCGATTTATGTAGCAATAAGACCTCTGTTGACATGCCCTTGCCTTCATTTAGTATTGTTCATTTATAGGAGAGGAGAGATCAGTAATCTTACTGACTAAATACAAAATATTCAATATAATATGTGATTTCAAAACTGATTTTGGGTGAATAAATGTTGTGGGACACATTCCACTATAGCTCTAGATATATTATGGGCATTTTATGATATTAAAATTTAAGTAGGACCCATTTAACCTTCTCTATCTCTTACTCTGTATTTCTGTCTTCCTCTTTTCCTCTTCCCTTCCTCCCACTCACCTGCTCCACTCACTGTCTCCCTGTCTCTCACATAGTAACCGCTATATTAAATTGTATCAGGTAAATCAGTGCACCGGAAAATCTGCTCTTGCCAGCAATGAAAAACAGATGGATGAAGGAAAAACAAGAACAGAGTGCATTTAATATGAGCCCAAACTGGTTTATTTAGAGAACTGTGACACCATATATTTTCAATCCACAATGTAACCCCTTAAAGGTGTGTTCCCAAGTAGAAAGCAATGTCTGCTGTGTGGGATGAGATGGCAATGTGCTCAGTAGAAAATAACCTGCTTCAGACTTTATATAAACCTAGAGCTGTCATAATGGAAGCCTGGCCTGTGCACTTCTCAATGTTAAACTGTCTATTCTGCAGATAAAAAATGCAGAGAAATGTTGGGTGTGAAGTGTTGGGTGCAGGAAACCCTGTACCCGGTTTAGATGTCGTGACAACTAACCTTGCTGTTAGGAAAGTTTGAGATGACAAAATTGTGAATGCATGGTGCATATTGGATTCAATACCTGTCATTCTACATCACTTATTTTGTCAGAACTTCCAGAAACTGCTGTGGTTGCTGAGCTTTCCTCTCAAGATATGAGTGTTGCTCTTCTCCTGGTTCTGGTCGGCTCTGTAGGCTTGTATTCCATGCCATGGTTATCGCCATTATGGCTCTTACTGTGAGCCAACCCCAGCTGTCAGTTTCCATCCAGTGGCTGTAATACGTGTGTAACTGGTGGCACCAGTGGTTCTGTTGTCAGCCATCTTGTGGCTCCCCTCCCCTGTGGAGAAATTATCAGTGTGACGAGGATATTTGGTCGTTTATGTCACCCCTAAAATCCTTAAGTCATTGCGTGTCTGTTTGTTTTCCTAATTCATTAGAAAGGCTTACATTTGATCAATGTATTTACTAGGCAATCCCTCTTCTAAGTGTGTGTCAGAGGGGTTTGTGTGTATTTGTCATTTATTTTAAAAAGCTTAAATATGATCAACATATTTACTGAGCAATCCTTCATCGTCTGGGCTCTACGCTTGTGTGTGTGTCTGGGTCTGTGTGTGTGTGTGTCTGGGTCTGTGTGTGTGTGTGTGTGTGTGTGTCTGGGTCTGTGTGTGTGTGTGTGTGTGTGTCTGGGTCTGTGTGCGCGTGTGTGTGTGTTTGTTTGCCAAGCAATCCCTCATTGTCTGGGCTGTGTGCGTGTGTATATGTGTGTGTGCGTGTGTATATGTGTGTGTGCGTGTGTGTGTGTATATGTGTGTGTGCGTGTGTGTGTGTATATGTGTGTGTGTTTTTGTTTGTGTGTATTTGCCAATCCCTCATTGTCTGTCTTTGGCCTTTTTAAAGCTTATTGATCCATTTACCATGCACACATATTTATACTGAGACCCTTCAACACGGAAACACACACACACACACACACACACACACACACACACACACACACAAAGCAATCAGAACATAATGCTTGTTATGTGCTTGACTACACAGTGATGGAGACAGTATGAATGACTATAATACAGAGTACTCATCTAAAGTCAATTAAGAATTAGTGCTAAATATATACGTGCAGTAGTTGCAGCAGACTACAGACACTAGATGGCAGTGTTGTCACATCCAGTAAGGCAGTGTGTCTATTACACCAGTGGTGTTGAACTCATTTGACAGAGTGCAGAGTGTCTGTTGGTTTTTAGTTTTTAATTTGTGTCCAATTGAGACGCATACAACGAGGTGAGGGAAGTTCCCAA
>CM055746.1:17558906-17571406 GCA_029465975.1 Dallia pectoralis | reverse complement strand
AATGAATTGAATGGGTTCATTGCCTCGTCTCCTGGAGCATGTAAATCAGTTCTAAAGGTTTCAGCAAGCTTTGTTACAGAACTTATTAGACCACTCAGATTGATGGTGAAAGTTCCCTCTCAGAGAAAAATGATGACCTTAATCACTGCTGGGTCTGTATGGAAACGAATACAGGAAACGAATACAGACACATGAACACACATCCACACACGTAGATATCCCCCCCAACACCCACTCACACACGTAGATATCCCCCAACACTCACACGCACACACGTAGATATCCCCCCCAACACACACCCACACACGTAGATATCCCCACCATCACCCACTCACACACGTAGATATCCCCCCCAACACTCACACTCACACATGTAGATATCCCCCCCAACACTCACACTCACACACGTAGATATCCCCCCAACACTCACACACACGTAGATATCCCCTCAACACTCACACACACGTAGATATCCCCTCAACACTCACACACACGTAGATATCCCCCCAACACTCACACTCACACACGTAGATATCCCCCCAACACTCACACACGTAGATATCCCCCAACACTCACACACACGTAGATATCCCCTCAACACTCACACACACGTAGATATCCCCTCAACACTCACACACACGTAGATATCCCCCCAACACTCACACACACGTAGATATCCCCCCAACACTCACACACACGTAGATATCCCCCCCAACACTCACACTCACACACGTAGATATCCCCCAACACTCACACTCACACACGTAGATATCCCCCCCAACACTCACACTCACACACGTAGATATCCCCCCAACACTCACACTCACACACGTAGATATCCCCCAACACTCACACACACGTAGATATCCCCCCAACACTCACACACACGTAGATATCCCCTCAACACTCACACACACGTAGATATCCCCTCAACACTCACACACACGTAGATATCCCCCCAACACTCACACACACGTAGATATCCCCCCCAACACTCACACTCACACACGTAGATATCCCCCAACACACACCCACACACGTAGATATCCCCCCCAACACACATACTCACAGTCAGTTCCTTTTCTTAATTAGGATTTGTGATGCCTTGTGATTTATTTCTTTGTATACATCCTCCCTCTACCTCTTTCCTTCTCTCTCCTCTCTCCCTCCCTCTACCTCTTTCCTTCTCTCTCCTCTCTCCCTCCCTCTACCTCTTTCCTTCTCTCTCCTCTCTCCCTCACTCCTTCACTCTACCTCTTTCCTTCTCTCTCCTCTCTCCCTCCCTCCTTCACTCTACCTCTTTCCTTCTCTCTCCTCTCCCTCCCTCCTTTCCCATCTGTCTTCTGGTTCTAAAACTGCAAGAATAGGAATTGTAATAA
The DNA here is from genome assembly GCA_029465975.1 of Dallia pectoralis. Taxonomy (NCBI): domain Eukaryota; kingdom Metazoa; phylum Chordata; class Actinopteri; order Esociformes; family Umbridae; genus Dallia; species Dallia pectoralis. The sequence continues at coordinate 17,570,027 of CM055746.1, read as the reverse complement.
GAGTCTGGCGACTTCTGTTTTTAAGACTGCAAATACAGATCTCTCACTTTTCTCTCACAGGTCTCTGCCTGTGTGTATGGGTGTGTATTTGTGTGTGTGTGTGTGTGTGTGTGTGTGTGTATGGGTGTATGGGTTTATGGGTGTGTATTTGTGTGTGTGTGTGTGTTCTTGCATGCAAGAGAGAGAAGGAGGGAGGAAGGAAAAGGGAAGAAGAGAGAGGGAAAAGCCAGGGAGAACAGAGAGAGGGATGACAAAAGAGAGGAGAAGTGAGGGAAGAGGAGAATTAATAGAAGCAAGAAGGAGTGGAAGGAGGAGGTTGGGAGCTGGAGTATACAGGCCTGGAGGAGGATCCATCTCTCATCTGAGTGAAGAGGGAGCGTTAGGAGGAGGAAGGTCAATCGGATGATTCGACCCTGATACACATCTATTCATCATCCCTTCATCCCATCCAGGCCTTTCATTGGTTAGTGACCACTGGTTAACACCCATCAGTGACCATAGTAACGGAATAAACATGTCGTTGGTCTGAAATTAGTTAAAAACGTGTTTAAAAAACAAGCTTGTCAGAAGGTTGTCAGATATTTTTCACTGGTTCCACCTGAAGGAATTGAACCAACAACCCTGACATTACAAGCTCAATGCTCTGCCAAGTGTTTGTACACCTGGTCGCCATGGTCACCCAGGGCGTTTCCCTGCATGTTGTCCCCAGTCAGCCACATCCACACCTAGAGACAATTAACTTATCTTTTCAATTAGCCTGCTTAATCCACTCAGCTAATTAGTGATAAATAGCACTAATTACAATTATGCTAATATGGATGATGCTAATGACATGCTAATATAACGCTAAATAGCCAATAAGTGACACCAGAGTTACACCAGAATCCTAGAGACCTGCGTTTGATCTATTCTGGAACAAAACAGCCATTTGATTGTGATTGTGTGCCTGTATCTTCCTGCCTGTTCACAAGCTAGGAAATCATTGATACACATGAATTTGTTGAAACGAATAAAGTTCACTATTAGCATTATAAAATGTTAGCCTTCTCTTGCTAGTTGGCTTTGTGAAACAACATATTATTTTTATATTTCCACGATGTGAGTGTGAGCTGTTGTCTTTAAAGTGGAATAGAACACATGCAGGCATATCTCCACACATCACCCCCACACTGTAAAGAACCTGCAGGAATATCTCCACACATCACCCCCACACTGTAAAGAACCTGCAGGAATATCTCCACACATCACCCCCACACTGTAAAGAACCTGCAGGAATATCTCTCCACACATCACCCCCACGCTGTAAAGAACCTGCAGGAATATCTCCACACATCACCCCCACACTGTAAAGAACCTGCAGGAATATCTCCACACATCACCCCCACACTGTAAAGAACCTGCAGGAATATCTCTCCACACATCACCCCCACACTGTAAAGAACCTGCAGGAATATCTCCACACATCACCCCCACACTGTAAAGAACCTGCAGGAATATCTCCACACATCACCCCCACACTGTAAAGAACCTGCAGGAATATCTCCACACATCACCCCCACGCTGTAAAGAACCTGCAGGAATATCTCCACACATCACCCCCACGCTGTAAAGAACCTGCAGGAATATCTCCACACATCACCCCCACGCTGTAAAGAACCTGCAGGAATATCTCCACACATCACCCCCACGCTGTAAAGAACCTGCAGGAATATCTCTCCACACATCACCCCCACACTGTAAAGAACCTGCAGGAATATCTCTCCACACATCACCCCCACACTGTAAAGAACCTGCAGGAATATCTCCACACATCACCCCCACACTGTAAAGAACCTGCAGGAATATCTCCACACATCACCCCCACGCTGTAAAGAACCTGCAGGAATATCTCCACACATCACCCCCACGCTGTAAAGAACCTGCAGGAATATCTCCACACATCACCCCCACGCTGTAAAGAACCTGCAGGAATATCTCCACACATCACCCCCACGCTGTAAAGAACCTGCAGGAATATCTCTCCACACATCACCCCCACGCTGTAAAGAACCTGCAGGAATATCTCTCCACACATCACCCCCACGCTGTAAAGAACCTGGAGGAATATCTCCACACATCACCCCCACGCTGTAAAGAACCTGCAGGAATATCTCCACACATCACCCCCACGCTGTAAAGAACCTGCAGGAATATCTCCACACATCACCCCCACGCTGTAAAGAACCTGCAGGAATATCTCTCCACACATCACCCCCACACTGTAAAGAACCTGCAGGAATATCTCTCCACACATCACCCCCACACTGTAAAGAACCTGCAGGAATATCTCCACACATCACCCCCACACTGTAAAGAACCTGCAGGAATATCTCCACACATCACCCCCACACTGTAAAGAACCTGCAGGAATATCTCCACACATCACCCCCACGCTGTAAAGAACCTGCAGGAATATCTCCACACATCACCCCCACGCTGTAAAGAACCTGCAGGAATATCTCCACACATCACCCCCACGCTGTAAAGAACCTGCAGGAATATCTCTCCACACATCACCCCCACACTGTAAAGAACCTGCAGGAATATCTCCACACATCACCCCCACACTGTAAAGAACCTGCAGGAATATCTCCACACATCAGCCCCACGCTGTAAAGAACCTGCAGGAATATCTCTCCACACATCACCCCCACGCTGTAAAGAACCTGCAGGAATATCTCCACACATCACCCCACGCTGTAAAGAACCTGCAGGCATATCTCCACACATCACCCCCACACTGTAAAGAACCTGCAGGAATATCTCTCCACACATCACCCCCACACTGTAAAGAACCTGCAGGAATATCTCTCCACACATCACCCCCACACTGTAAAGAACCTGCAGGAATATCTCCACACATCACCCCCACACTGTAAAGAACCTGCAGGAATATCTCCACACATCACCCCCACGCTGTAAAGAACCTGCAGGAATATCTCCACACATCACCCCCACGCTGTAAAGAACCTGCAGGAATATCTCCACACATCACCCCCACGCTGTAAAGAACCTGCAGGCATATCTCCACACATCACCCCCACACTGTAAAGAACCTGCAGGAATATCTCTCCACACATCACCCCCACACTGTAAAGAACCTGCAGGAATATCTCCACACATCACCCCCACACTGTAAAGAACCTGCAGGAATATCTCCACACATCACCCCCACACTGTAAAGAACCTGCAGGAATATCTCTCCACACATCAGCCCCACGCTGTAAAGAACCTGCAGGAATATCTCCACACATCACCCCCACGCTGTAAAGAACCTGCAGGAATATCTCTCCACACATCACCCCCACGCTGTAAAGAACCTGCAGGAATATCTCCACACATCACCCCCACGCTGTAAAGAACCTGCAGGAATATCTCTCCACACATCACTCCCACGCTGTAAAGAACCTGCAGGAATATCTCTCCACACATCACCATCACGCTGTAACCAGCTTAACTAGCTAATCAATTAGGAGAATTAGCTAATTCACTTCATTATTAGTGGATGGCCTTGGAGCCCTGGACTGCAACCATAAACACTAGAGTAGACACACCCACTAATCTGAGAGTTAGTTTCACTAGATTAACCTAGAACCACAGATGGGTTTGAATAGGACGATAGAATAACCTAGAACCACAGATGGGTTTGAATAGGACGATAGAATAAACTAGAACCACAGATGTGTTTGAATAGGACTATAGAATAACCTAGAACCACAGATGGGTTTGAATAAGACTATAGAATAACCTAGAACCACAGATGGGTTTGAACAAGACTATAGAATAACCTAGAACCACAGATGGGTTTGAATAAGACTATAGAATAACCTAGAACCACAGATGGGTTTGAATAAGACTATAGAATAACCTAGAACCACAGATGGGTTTGAATAAGACTATAGAATAACCTAGAACCACAGATGGGTTTGAATAAGACTATAGAATAACCTAGAACCACAGATGGGTTTGAATAAGACTATAGAATAACCTAGAACCACAGATGGGTTTGAATAAGACTATAGAATAACCTAGAAGTAGGGCATTATAGAGCGGAGGGCATTCGAGTGACATTATGTGTCAGATACTGTGTTTATGGTGTGTGTGTCTTTGTTTGATTGCAATAATGTGTTGTAGGAAGTCGTGTATAAGTGTATGCTGTTTCTGTGTGTGTGTGTTTTGCAGGTGTGTGTGTGTGTTGTTGTGTGCAGGTGTGTGTAGAAACAGAGATGCCATCTGTTAGGCCCGATCTCCCCTTGATCAGGACACTCAACTGGGACTCAATTATATGCCATCTCTCTCTCCTGAACCAGGTACACACACAGCCCTGGGTGGGGGTGAGGGGCAGTGTGTGTGTGTGTGTGTGTGAGAGCCTGGGGCTATGGGTGATACTGGCTGGTTCATAATGACAGGGTGGTAGCAGTTCTCCAACTAGGACTTTCACACCTTCAAGCAACCCTTTTCTTTCCCTCTCCTCTCTCACTTTCCTTCCGTTATCTCCTCTTCTCCCTGGTGCTCTCTCCCATTTACCTTTATTTTATTCTTCCTCATTGTTAATCTCTGATTTTGTACTGTTTCGTTTTCCTTCCATCTCTCCTCCCAGATTGAGGGCCCCTGAGAGAATAAAGACGGCACTGAACTGGAATTCTGTTTAATAGAATGTCCCCCTCCTAATGTCCCCCTCCTAATATCCCCCTCCTAATGTCCCCTCCTAATGTCCCCCTCCTAATGTCCCCCTCCCAATGCCCCCTCCTAATGTCCCCCTCCCAATGCCCCCTCCCAATGCCCCCTCCCAATGCCCCCTCCCAATGCCCCCTCCTAATGTCCTCCTCCTAATGTCCCCCTCCTAATGTCCCCCTCCTAATGTCCTCCTCCTAATGTCCCCCTCCCAATGCCCCCTCCTAATGTCCCCCTCCCAATGCCCCCTCCTAATGCCCCCTCCCAATGCCCCCTCCTAATGCCCCCTCCTAATGCCCCCTCCTAATGTCCCCCTCCTAATGTCCCCCTCCTAATGTCCCCTCCTAATGTCCCCTCCTAATGTCCCCCTCCTAATGTCCCCCTCCTAATGTCCCCCTCCTAATGTCCCCCTCCTAATGTCCCCCTCCCAATGTCCCCCTCCCAATGCCCCCTCCTAATGCCCCCTCCTAATGCCCCCTCCTAATGTCCCCCTCCTAATGTCCCCCTCCCAATGGCCCCCTCCCAATGTCCCCCTCCTAATGTCCCCCTCCTAATGTCCCCCTCCTAATGTCCCCCTCCTAATGTCCCCCTCCTAATGTCCCCCTCCTAATGTCCCCTCCCAATGTCCCCCTCCCAATGCCCCCTCCTAATGCCCCCTCCCAATGCCCCCTCCCAATGCCCCCTCCTAATGTCCTCCTCCTAATGTCCCCCTCCTAATGTCCCCCTCCTAATGTCCTCCTCCTAATGTCCCCCTCCCAATGCCCCCCTCCCAATGTCCCCCTCCTAATGTCCCCCTCCTAATGTCCTCCTCCTAATGTCCCCCTCCTAATGTCCCCCTCCTAATGTCCCCCTCCTAATGTCCCCCTCCTAATGCCCCCTCCTAATGCCCCCTCCCAATGTCCCCCTCCTAATGTCCCCCTCCTAATATCCCCCTCCTAATGCCCCCTCCTAATGTCCCCCTCCTAATGTCCCCCTCCTAATGTCCCCCTCCTAATGTCCCCCTCCCAATGTCCCCCTCCCAATGCCCCCTCCTAATGCCCCCTCCTAATGCCCCCTCCCAATGTCCCCCTCCCAATGTCCCCCTCCTAATGTCCCCCTCCTAATGTCCCCCTCCCAATGCCCCCTCCTAATGCCCCCCTCCTAATGCCCCCTCCTAATGTCCCCCTCCTAATGTCCACACTCACAGACACATTCATGTTAACTCTGTGAGGGTTGATGGCTGTCCCACCGTCAAATCTTCAAAAGCGCGTGGGCTCTCTGGCAGACATTTTTAGCCCTTTATGTACCCTTCCCCATTTCTGCAGACTTTGCCTAGAGGAAATTGCCCAGAGTTCAATGCATTGTTACATGAAACACAGGGTTTACCAGCGGAAGCCTGTAAGCAAGAGGAAAGAAACCCCCCCCTCTAAAGAGACCAAAGAATACGAATGTTAAAGAAACAGAAGGAAGAAGCAACCAACCCGGTCAACAACATGGTAAATAAAAGTTTACATATAAAAATAACCACAAAGCTCACTGATGGTTATTATAGCCAGGGTCGTCAAGGTAACGTCGTCAAGGTAACGTGATAAAGTGCCGTCCCATTCTTATTCACAGCCTGTTGTGCCCTGGCAGCTTCCTGCACTCAATCACTAACCGTGTGACATCAAGTCTATAAGGGTTCAGGACTTAGGGTTTAGGGCGGACATTGGGATTGGGCCAATAAAACCTTTTATATTCATAAGAAAATGTTGTAGAAATCTGATAATGTCTTTAGGTTTCCTAAAGTTTGATCTTAACTATCGAAAAGCAAAGATGAGTCAGAAGCTTAACAAAGTCCAGACCATAGACATTAATCACTCCATTTCTCCCTCCCTCTCTCTTTCTCTCTCTCACACACACATATACACACACATATACACACACACACACTCCTGCAAAACACCCACAATGCTAAATATAATTGTAAAAGTTCTGGGCGATAGTTTTGCAACTCGCTGTAGGGTACCTGCCAATATTTAATAACACAGTTTCATAAAGCCTTCTCATCTCCAGACGTTCATCATTCATCAATCGGCAACTTCAACAAAATGCATCATATTCACAAAAAGTCATTTTGGAATCCTTTCAAACCATTAGCAGGTGATCTTACCTGCCAAGCTGCCGATATGGTAACTGCCGTGGCAACATGCTATCAGATATAATAGAATCCTCACAAGGCGTTCACATCTGTACGCATCAATCTGCAAAATGGAGTAATGTATTCTATTTTAGATTTGGCTTCAGCACTGCCTCAATCTGTAATGGGAGTACAATAGGTGTGCCAAATGATGAAGCCAAATGATGAAGCCAAATGATGTTCTGAGGTGCTTAATGCATACGCAATCTGATCCAATCTAATTCTGCTCCCTGATCAATAACATGATCATTAAATACAGACTGGAGTTCTGCTCTAATGTAATACACTAGGTGTTCAGGTGTGCGTGCGTGCGTGCGTGCGTGCAGGCAGATGTTTATGTGTGGATGTGTTTGTGTGTGGATGTGTTTGTGTGTGTATGTGCAGATGTTTATGTGTGTTTGTATGTATTCAGTAATGTAAATGGTACTCAGTAATGTAAGAGGTACTCAGTAATGTAAATGGTACTCAGTAATGTAAATGGTACTCAGTAATGTAAGTGGTACTCAGTAATGTAAAAGGTACTCAGTAATGTAAATGGTACTCAGTAATGTAAATGGTACTCAGTAATGTAAGAGGTACTCAGTAATGTAAATGGTACTCAGTAATGTAAGAGGTACTCAGTAATGTAAATGGTACTCAGTAATGTAAGAGGTACTCAGTAATGTAAATGGTACTCAGTAATGTAAATGGTACTCAGTAATGTAAATGGTACTCAGTAATGTAAATGGTACTCAGTAATGTAAATTGTACTCAGTAATGTAAGAGGTACGTAGTATGGCTAAAAACAAACTGAACATCTGTAATCTGTATAAATACATGTTTTTAAATTCAGCTGATGGGCTGACCTAGAGACTGACAAGCAGTCAGTAACGTCCAATGGACCTCCTGATCATTCACATCTATGATGGGCTGACCTACAGAGTGACTAGCAGCCAGTAACGTCCAATGGACCTCCTGATCATTCACATCTATTGCTTCTCTTTTCACACGTCTGAGAATTTCAATCAATACCTCAACAACAAAAGTACAGCTGTACTTGAGAATATTGTGTAGTGAATAGTAGAAGCACAGCTCCAAAACAGTCCTTAGTAACCAAGGTCATTCAGGCAAGGTCAGGTTCCGATGTGTACCAGTGGAGCTCAGATGTTCTCAGGGCTGCGTGTTTCAGACAACACAGTCAGCGAGAGATTTACATTCCAGAACTATGCAGAAATGTTCCGTCACTATGGATACAGCAATTGTCCTAAACTGTTAGAATATCTGTTTGCGAGAACGCCTGGTAGAATAGAAACATTAGAAAGAGGAAGGAATTGATCAGCTCCCTCAGGCACTTATAATTCTGTCCCTTGAAATGTTTTCAAAGTCATCTGTTCTAATCAATATATTTCATTGTTTAATATTCCACATTCCATTGAAGAGGCAGATTGAGTTGGGTTGATGCATGGTTTAGTGTGTGTGTGTGTGTGTGTGTATGTGTCTGTCACGTAGTCAGTCAGTGTGTGTGTGTGTGTGTGTGTGTGTGTGTGTATGTATGTATGTGTCTGTCACGTAGTCAGTCAGTGTATATGTGTGTGTGTGTGTGTGTGTATGTATGTGTCTGTCACGTAGTCAGTCAGTGTATATGTGTGTGTGTGTATGTGTATCTCGTAGTCAGTCATTGTGTATGTGTGTGTGTGTGTATCACCTAGTCAGTCAGTGTGTATGTGTGTGTGTATGTATGTATGTGTCTGTCACGTAGTCAGTCAGTGTATATATGTGTGTGTGTGTGTGTGTGTGTGTGTGTATGTGTGTGTGTGTGTGTGTGTATGTATGTATGTGTCTGTCACGTAGTCAGTCAGTGTATATGTGTGTGTATGTATGTGTGTGTGTGTGTGTATGTGTGTGTGTATGTGTATCTCGTAGTCAGTCAGTGTGTGTGTATGTGTGTGTATATGTGTGTGTGTGTGTATGTGTCTGTCACGTAGTCAGTCAGTGTATATCTGTGTGTGTGTCTGTCTGCCTCTGTGTGTGTGTGTCTGTGTGTGTGTGTGTGTGTGTGTGTGTCTGTGTGTGTGTCTGTCTGCCTGTGTGTGTGTGTGTGTGTGTGTCTGTGTGTGTGTCTGTCTGCCTCTGTGTGTGTGTGTGTGTGTGTGTGTGTGTGTCACGTAGTCAGTCAGACAGACATTTGGTCCATTCTGTGATCTGATTAAGTAGCTTCCTCCTTCCTTCTACCTCCTCCCTTCTTCCTCCTCCCTTCTTCCTCCTCCTCACGTATCGTATCACTGGCCAGGCCATTAATCAAACATATCAATGAAACGTCGTGGAAGTTTGCTGAAACTAAATGTGTTCCATCCATCTTGTTCCTCAGGGGCTTCATAAATGAGAGCTGCAAACATCCCTCTCCTGTTCTCTCTGTCTGACAGTCACAGGATAGCATCTATACAGGTCATACACACAGGTTAGATGCTCCCAATACCTCCATTAATTGATTAACCCTCTGGGAGAGGAAGAGCGACAGAAGAGGGAAAGACAAAGGAGAGACAGTGAGAGAGACAGTGAGAGAGACAGTGAGAGAGACAGTGAAAGGCCGAGCGGGTAAAGTGGGCGAGCAGAGATTGAGTAGATAATTTATCCTCGGAAATGTCTGTGGGTACACAAGACTCACAGCTGCTGGTAGAGTGGGTACACAAGACTCACAGCTGCTGGTAGAGTGGGTACACAAGACTCACAGCTGCTGGTAGAGTGGGTACACAAGACTCACAGCTGCTGCTAGAGTGGGTACACAAGACTCACAGCTGCTGCTAGAGTGGGTACACAAGACTCACAGCTGCTGCTAGAGTGGGTACACAAGACTCACAGCTGCTGGTAGAGTGGGTACACAAGACTCACAGCTGCTGCTAGAGTGGGTACACAAGACTCACAGCTGCTGGTAGAGTCAGTCAATATACTCTTTCTGTATTTCGCATTATCCTAGAAACCACATTAGGCGACATTTGAGTTAGGAGTTGTATGTACTGTAAGATCGTTGTGTAGAATGTGTTTACATACAGATGGAAATACGAGGCTCAATAAAACACAAACAGATCTGTAAACTGTGAAACACAAAGAGGATACAGACAACTGCTGTTCACCATGTTCTATAGCAACAGAGAACCATCAGATAACGACAGAACAACCAGGAACATGTCACCCTCTTGACAACACATCACTGTCAGTGGGCCACAGATGAACTCTCAGAATGTTCTGCATATCTTCTACTCAAATCTTTGGCTGTGGAGATTGGGGAAACATCTCAAATCAGGAACATCAAAAGGGCCTACAGGAATATAAAGTATGCAGACACAGAGGAGCTGCTCAATGTAAGGTTCAAAACCAAACACATCAGAGCTCACGATGTTGCATCCATCTGAACAAGAGCAGGAAATGAGATGGTGTCAGTGTCACCACCTGTGGAGAAGCTGTCAGTGAGCACCAGAGGAGCACCAGAGGAGCACCAGAGGAGCACCAGAGGAGCACCAGAGGAGCACCAGAGGAGCACCAGAGGAGCACCAGAGGAGCACAAGAGGAGCACCAGAGGAGCACCAGAGGAGCATCAGAGGAGCACAAGAGGAGCACAAGAGGAGCACCAGAGGAGCACAAGAGGAGCACCAGAGGAGCATCAGAGGAGCCTTTTCAAGGAAAGCAACACATCAGACTGAACCACCAGAGTTGTATGGTTCCCCCTTTTGTAGATGACAACGAGAATCTACTAGCTTGGGGGAGGTTGCATCATATCAACTTTCAACATGGCATCTCCTCCATCAGCCCAGACAGAAGCACGGTGACATGCTGTTAACATGTGTGAATAGAGACAGAAGCAGGTCTGTAGTCTCTTACCCAGAGAGAGGGGTGAGATAGACCAACCCACAGGTCTGTAGTCTCTAACCCAGAGAGAGGGGTGAGATAGACCAACCCACAGGTCTGTAGTCTCTAACCCAGAGAGAGGGGTGAGATAGACCAACCCACAGGTCTGTAACCTTTAACCCAGAGAGAGGGGTGAGATAGACCAACCCACAGGTCTGTAACCTTTAACCCAGAGAGAGGGGTGAGATAGACCAACCCACAGGTCTGTAGTCTCTAAGACATGTTTACAATAAGAGTAAGACCACAGAATGACATGTAGCAGACCCCTCATAATGACATGTAGCAGACCCCTCATAATGACATGTAGCAGACCCCTCCTCCTAATGACATGTAGCAGACCCCTCCTCCTAATGACATGTAGCTGACCC
>CM055746.1:17526576-17558406 GCA_029465975.1 Dallia pectoralis | reverse complement strand
ATCCCTGTAGGTGTCCTGTGGTATCTGGCACCAATACATTAAACCCCTGAAGGTGTCCTGTGGTATCTGGCACCAATACATTAAACCCCTGAAGGTGTCCTGTGGTATCTGGCACCAATACATTAAGACCCCTGAAGGTGTCCTGTGGTATCTGGCACCAATACATTAAAACCCTGAAGGTGTCCTGTGGTATCTGGAACCAATAGATAACCAGCAGATCCCTGTAGGTGTCCTGTGGTATCTGGCACCAATACATTAAACCCCTGAAGGTGTCCTGTGGTATCTGGAACCAATACATAACCAGCAGATCCCTGTAGGTGTCCTGTTGTATCTGGTACCAAGACATTAAGACCCCTGTAGGTGTCCTGTGGTATCTGGTACCAAGACATTACCAGTAGATCCCTGAAGGTGTCCTGTGGTATCTGGCACCAAGACATAACCAGCAGATCCCTGAAGGTGTCCTGTGGTATCTGGTACCAAGACATTCCCAGACCCTGTAGTAATAACTGTCCAAACCAGCAGTACCATATCACAAGAATTTCATTGTTCAGAATGACAGTGTCCTTATTTATTATATTGTGTCAGTTAACTTGGACTAAAATGGTTTTATCAATTCTATTGTATGGGGAAGACCCCCCAACCACATATTACAGTTATTATGTTGGATCAGCCAATCATATTACAGTTATTATTTTGGATCAGCCAATCATAATGTATATTATGGTTATTATGTTGGATCAGCCAATCATATTACAGTTATTATGTTGGATCGGCCAATCAGAATCATTCTATTGAGTGATTTGAAATGCATGAAAACACAGGTCACATTAACACAGATACCAGTACTTCAGAGGAGCTTCTTTATTCTCATACAAGTTTAATCATCAACGATTGGAGAATAATGAACAAAAGAAGAATATGAACTGTAAACATATCATCATGAAAAACCAAGCAAACCGGTACAGTTTGCCTCAGAGTACAACTAAACCATCAGTTTAAACGCTTGTCATAAAGGCGCAGGTTACACCACCATCACTAATCTGGTCTTCAAATCAGATCTGCTCCATTACCAGTAATTGTGACAAAAATATCAGAAATGGCAGTTTGTTTGAGCAAAGCCATCGACTGTTACAGTTGTTGAAAACATAATGACATATTGCAGTAAGATTAAATTATGGACTGGGCTTATTTTGCTTTTGCATTGGAATGCATTTGAGCTCAGTAATATCCATATTTGTTTTAACAGCCACACTGAGAAATATTAACAGTGACATGAGACTATTTCAAGTTATTGTCTTTTACATCAGAATCCAAATTTATCAAATGTTTCAAAATACACAAGATAAACATCAGCAAGTTCTAATTAAAGTATTGTGTGTGAAAAATGAATAATTACTGTAAGGCGTTTAAATACGACGATGGTTCATTGGTTTGGTTTAGGCCTGTAGTCAGACAGTTTGGGCAGAATTTCAGAAAATCCTGGTTGTGGAATTAAACAGTTTCCTCCTGTGTCTGGGAATATGTTCCAACCAACATCCTGGAAAACCTAGGACTGTTAATATATTTTTTTAAAGTTACTGGAATTTTGTTTGTGATGTTTTAATGTGGAAACAGCCAGATACTGGTTTGCAGTTAGACTGTTTCTACATAAAAAAAGGTTTTCTTTTCAGGTTAATTGACATCTGACAAGTATGTGATGGCTATAATGCTATAATATCATATAAAACCTTATAGACAACAATCACTACGCAAAGAATAATCAATCTTTTTACTTACCTAGAGGTTCTCTAGCTTGGGTTTTAAGATTAAATTATTTGAGTGATATCCTTCAGAATCTTGATATGTTGTGTAAATGCTTTATTATCACCACAAATGATAATACCAATTGCATTGTTTGCTATATGATATAATCGCTAATAGTTAAAGATTAACCCGATTCTTAGCTATGTAAGCTAGCTAACAATGTGTGATAATTGAGTGAGGTTATGGGGCTAGCTAACAAGCATAGTTAACGAGCTAGCTAACAAAGTGTGATGATAATTGAGTGAGGTTATGAGGCTAGCTAACAAGCATAGTTAACGAGCTAGCCAACCGGCTAATGTGTGTGATGAGGCTAGCTAACAAGCATTGTTAACGAGCTAGCTAACCGACTAATGTGTGTGATGAGGCTAGCTAACAAGCATTGTTAACGAGCTAGCTAACCGACTAATGTGTGTGATGAGGCTAGCTAACAAGCATAGTTAACGAGCTAGCCAGCCAACTGGCTAATGTGTGTGATGAAGCTAGCTAACAAGCATAGTCAACGAGCTAGCTAACCGGCTAATGTGTGTGATGAGGCTAGCAAACAAGCATAGTTAACGAGCTAGCTAACCGGCTAATGTGTGTGATGAGGCTAGCTAACAAGCATAGTTAACGAGCTAGCTAACCGGCTAATGTGTGTGATTAGGCTAGCTAACAAGCATAGTTAACGAGCTAGCTAACCGCCTATAAACACTTGTTGTCATCCCGATAAACACACCCTGGATACTCACTTAAAAATCAACCAATCTTTTCTTCAACACCAAACCTGTCCAATTTGCAAAACACCTATTAGGAGGCTGAGGCATTAAAACAAAGCTTCTGTCTTCCTTCTGAAACGATGGATACATTTCCAATGTGTTTTATTCCATTACATTACTGTGAGAAACATGAAAAACAAATAAGTTAAGGATCTTATCTGCAAGATTAAAGACTGATAAAGTATACAAAAATAAAAGTAAAATAATTACAATAAAAAATGTGTATTATTAACATCCTGGACGTACACTGTTTATCCTGTACATGTCCTGTGCTAACACACACAAAAAGATATTTCAGCAATGAAAAATCAAAAAGTGAATAGAGATTTTTTTTTACTTCAATAGATAAAGTGGCTAATATACAAATCTGAAAGTATTAGGGATCCCCAAATGTAACACCATTTTTCACAAGTCACCACATTTAGCAGACGTAATATACAGCTGTATACACAAGAAGAGGGATAAGAAATATATCAACAGAAAATAAAAGACCAAGTCTGTTCATGTCTAAATACACTGTATGATCTGATATGGAGTGAGTTAAAGGAATCATGTTTTATTTCATATGACAATCAAGTGAGAAATGGCGGCACAACTTCTGGAGTCCTCCAACCTGTGTTTCTGGAAAGAAGTCTGGAAATTTGGGAAAGGTTCCAGGATTTAGAAACTCTAAGCAGAACCAGAATCTCTAGCAGTTGGCGGTTGTGCTTTTTTGTTTTTCTGAAGGAAGCCACTGCTTAGCTAAAACAGAGCAAACTCACAATGTTCTCAATGCTCCATTTAAGTCTCAGTATCGGCCCAAATCTAAAATACTACATTATTTTTTTCAAATAAAAGTTTCCTACTTCAAATATCCACACAAAAAACACTGCGACCCAAAAGTGTTCATGGTTTAACATCCCTATGGCAACCAATAGTGCTGATGCTAGATGGAGCCTATGTTGCCATGGTGATGCTGTCATAGTGTTCCCTTAGCTAAGCGATGATCTGAAACAGTGCAAGAATATACAGGTGCATGTGTACATTATGGACACGCAGACAACAGAATGAATGAAGCTAAGCATTATGCTCAGTAAAATGCAATACATGAATTGATTGATTGTTGCTTCTTTTCTTTTGATATAACCCTTCAATCAGCATTGCTTTCGTACCTTTTTGATGTTCAGAATTAAACTATGAAAGTTATTAATGATAATTTGATTTGTCCTTCTATTCTACCACCTAATAATGGACTTATAATGAACAATTCACACACATATAATAACTCACAACAAAAAAACCTCAGTCATATCGTCATATTGAACAGCAGTGCATCTTGGGTAAAGTTTGTTTTATGCAATCATACCTGTTGTCTTATCGTAGAGGGCAAAAACCTCTCCTGTTTACAAATCTTTTCTTGAGTACACCTCTATTTAGACATCAGTGAAGTGGGTCTGATGAACATCATCTAAAAAACCATATTCAGTGTGAAAGATATAGAAAAGACATAACAAACCGACACATTAAATTAAAATCCAGAAGACACAGGACTATAAATGAACAATCTGCAAGCGTTAGGAGCAGTGAAATTATTCAAATAGAAGCCCCAAAAAAAGGTTTGTAACATTACTGCAAATGATGGATACAGTGGAACCAGAACCACTGTCAGACTGTAAAAGAAGGCTGTATATTTAGGCACTGTATAAAGGAACAAGTGTGTCTAGGCCGGATGTAGATAATGTGTGTGAATCAGAAGAGTGGAGACAGGAAATGTGTGTGTGTGTGTGGGGGGGGGTTATGATGTAAAGTGTTAAGCGGTATCCTGGATATGCAGATTCTCTAGTTTTATTTTACAGATTTAAAAACAAAGTTTAAAAAAGGGCGACATCCCCAGAAAAATATAAAAACAAAGGAAGGTCTGCAAATGTCGGTTTAAAAAAGACCCCAAGAAAAATGAAGGAAAACGTATTCTTAACAGAATGACATTATAAAGAGGGAGAAGAATAAAAAGAAAAGGCCAACAGAATGTGGAAGAGGGGGAAAGGTATAAAGCCCAGGGGGGTTCCTTAGTGACACAGCAGGGAAAGTGGAGAACGAAAAAGACAAGGAGAGAAATATATACTTCAACAGACAGCGGGTTAGAGAGCTATAGATGGATCGTTAAAGAAAGTGAGCTGCTCAGCACCCTCTGCTGTCTAAACAAAATATAGACAGGGATAGAGGCAAATCATTGTTGGGAGAAAGAACGAGAAAACGAGAGAAAGAGGGAGAGAGAAGGAGAAAGAGTAAGGGAGGAGGTGTGGGGTAGCAGAGCGCCCTCTAATGTCTAGATGAAGTACTCCTTTTTCTCCTCAGCATGAGTGTTTCCTTCTGCGTTGATAATGGCTGTGTCAGCATCCGGTGCGTCGTCTGCTCCTTTAGCCTCGTTGGTCAGGTAAGTTCCTATTGGACAGCAATCAGGAAGAGAGTATGTGAGGTGTGTGCTGATTGGAGGATGAAGAGAAACAACATACAAGTGTGTATATTGGGACATTGGGCTGCAGACTTTATGAGGTGTATATATGAGGTGTGTATATGAGATGTATATATGAGGTGTACATATGAAATGTATATGTGGTGTATATATGAGGTATATATATTAGGTGTGTATATGAGGTGTGTATATGAGGTGTATAGTTTAGGTGTGTATATGAGGTGTGTATATGAGGTGTGTATATGAGGTGTGTATATGAGTGTTATTGTCAAGTATGTTATCGTCAGGTATGTTATCGTCAGGTATGTTATTGTCAGGTATGTTATTGTCAGGTATGTTATTGTCAGGTATGTTATTGTCAGGTATGTTATTGTCAGGTATGTTATTGTCAGGTATGTTATTGTCAGGTATGTTATTATCAGGTATGTTATTGTCAGGTATGTTATTGTCAGGTATGTTATTATCAGGTATGTTATTATCAGGTATGTTATTGTCAGGTATGTTATTGTCAGGTATGTTATTGTCAGGTTTGTTATTGTCAGGTATGTTATTATCAGGTATGTTATTATCAGGTATGTTATTGTCAGGTATGTTATTGTCAGGTATGTTATTGTCAGGTATGTTATTATCAGGTATGTTATTATCAGGTATGTTATTATCAGGTATGTTATTGTCAGGTATGTTATTGTCAGGTATGTTATTGTCAGGTATGTTATTGTCAGGTATGTTATTATCAGGTATGTTATTATCAGGTATGTTATTGTCAGGTATGTTATTATCAGGTATGTTATTGTCAGGTATGTTATTATCAGGTATGTTATTATCAGGTATGTTATTATCAGGTATGTTATTATCAGGTATGTTATTATCAGGTATGTTATTATCAGGTATGTTATTGTCAGGTATGTTATTATCAGGTATGTTATTATCAGGTATGTTATTGTCAGGTATGTCATTATCAGGTATGTCATTATCAGGTATGTTATTATCAGGTATGTTATTGTCAGGTATGTTATTATCAGGTATGTTATTATCAGGTATGTTATTATCAGGTATGTTATTATCAGGTATGTTATTATCAGGTATGTTATTGTCAGGTATGTTATTATCAGGTATGTTATTATCAGGTATGTTATTGTCAGGTATGTTATTGTCAGGTATGTTATTATCAGGTATGTTATTATCAGGTATGTTATTGTCAGGTATGTTATTATCAGGTATGTTATTATCAGGTATGTTATTATCAGGTATGTTATTGTCAGGTATGTTATTGTCAGGTATGTTATTGTCAGGTATGTTATTGTCAGGTATGTTATTGTCAGGTATGTTATTATCAGATTTTAATGCAACACCCTAAATCTGCTCTGCTTTGAGCTGGTTATTTTGATACTTCATATCTGATTTTTAAATTGTAAATATTTTTTAAGAAAACATTTATTTTTTAAATAACAAATATATTTAGTATTCCTATCTCATCTCCATTTTATTAATAGAGTTGGTTATTCACACAGCTTTTTCTTTGAATTAATATAGTTTGTTATCTTTATACCTCAACTCTGGTTATTTCATTATTAGAGTTGGTGAGGTGAGATAATAAAGTAACTTACCTGAATGATATGCACCTGATTATTAACAAACTGGATAGACAAAGACAATTGGTCAGATTGAGTTTGCTTAACGTCTGCTCTGTAACAGTCTGTTTATAGGTGACCAGGTGTGATATCTGTCTTATACAGGTGTGTTTGACCAGTTACTAGTCTGTTTATAGGTTAACCAGGTGTGATATCTGTATTATACAGGTGTGTTTGACCAGTTACTAGTCTGTTTATAGGTTAACCAGGTGTGATATCTGTATTATACAGGTGTGTTTGACCAGTTACTAGTCTATTTATAGGTTAACCAGGTGTGATATCTGTATTGTTTGACAGGTGTGTTTGACTAGTCTGTTTATAGGTTAACCAGGTGTGATATCTGTATTATACAGGTGTGTTTGACCAGTTACTAGTCTGTTTATAGGTTAACCAGGTGTGATATCTGTATTATACAGGTGTGTTTGACCAGTTACTAGTCTGTTTATAGGTTAACCAGGTGTGATATCTGTATTATACAGGTGTGTTTGACCAGTTACTAGTCTGTTTATAGGTTAACCAGGTGTGATATCTGTATTATACAGGTGTGTTTGACCAGTTACTAGTCTGTTTATAGGTTAACCAGGTGTGATATCTGTATTATACAGGTGTGTTTGACCAGTTACTAGTCTGTTTATAGGTTAACCAGGTGTGATATCTGTATTATACAGGTGTGTTTGACCAGTTACTAGTCTGTTTATAGGTTAACCAGGTGTGATATCTGTATTATACAGGTGTGTTTGACCAGTTACTAGTCTGTTTATAGGTTAACCAGGTGTGATATCTGTATTATACAGGTGTGTTTGACCAGTTACTAGTCTGTTTATAGGTTAACCAGGTGTGATATCTGTATTATACAGGTGTGTTTGACCAGTTACTAGTCTGTTTATAGGTTAACCAGGTGTGATATCTGTATTATACAGGTGTGTTTGACCAGTTACTAGTCTGTTTATAGGTTAACCAGGTGTGATATCTGTATTATACAGGTGTGTTTGACCAGTTACTAGTCTGTTTATAGGTTAACCAGGTGTGATATCTGTATTATACAGGTGTGTTTGACCAGTTACTAGTCTGTTTATAGGTTAACCAGGTGTGATATCTGTATTATACAGGTGTGTTTGACCAGTTACTAGTCTGTTTATAGGTTAACCAGGTGTGATATCTGTATTATACAGGTGTGTTTGACCAGTTACTAGTCTGTTTATAGGTTAACCAGGTGTGATATCTGTATTATACAGGTGTGTTTGACCAGTTACTAGTAGGTAACCAGGTGTGATATCTGTATTATACAGGTGTGTTTGACCAGTTACTAGTCTGTTTATAGGTAACCAGGTGTGATATCTGTATTATACAGGTGTGTTTGACCAGTTACTAGTCTGTTTATAGGTTAACCAGGTGTGATATCTGTATTATACAGGTGTGTTTGACCAGTTACTAGTCTGTTTATAGGTTAACCAGGTGTGATATCTGTATTATACAGGTGTGTTTGACCAGTTACTAGTCTGTTTATAGGTTAACCAGGTGTGATATCTGTATTATACAGGTGTGTTTGACCAGTTACTAGTCTGTTTATAGGTTAACCAGGTGTGATATCTGTATTATACAGGTGTGTTTGACCAGTTACTAGTCTGTTTATAGGTAACCAGGTGTGATATCTGTATTATACAGGTGTGTTTGACCAGTTACTAGTCTGTTTATAGGTAACCAGGTGTGATATCTGTATTATACAGGTGTGTTTGACCAGTTACTAGTCTGTTTATAGGTAACCAGGTGTGATATCTGTATTATACAGGTGTGTTTGACCAGTTACTAGTCTGTTTATAGGTTAACCAGGTGTGATATCTGTATTATACAGGTGTGTTTGACCAGTTACTAGTCTGTTTATAGGTTAACCAGGTGTGATATCTGTATTATACAGGTGTGTTTGACCAGTTACTAGTCTGTTTATAGGTGACCAGGTGTGATATCTGTATTATACAGGTGTGTTTAGGGTGAGTGAGATGAGTGGTACCTTTATGTCTGGCCAGGTAACGACCCAGAACGATGATTAGACACAAGCTGACGAACACGACCACTGCCACCACACCTCCAATCAGGGCGTGGTCTGTTCCATGCTGCCCCAGGGCATTAGGGTCTATAGAGACGGGGACAAACAGGGGGAAATGGGAAACTCATTTCATATTCTGTTTCATGTTATTGGTTAGCTGGAAAAAAGGGGAGGAAAAAAGAGGATTAGAGAAAAAGAGATAGTTCTCCTACTAACTATATGTGAGACAGGATTCTCCTACTAACTATATGTGAGACAGGATTCTCCTACTAACTATATGTGAGACAGGATTCTCCTACTAACTATATGTGAGACAGGATTCTCCTACTAACTATATGTGAGACAGGATTCTCCTACTAACTATATGTGAGACAGGATTCTCCTACTAACTATATGTGAGACAGGATTCTCCTACTAATTATAAGTGAGACAGGATTCTCCTACTAACTATATGTGAGACAGGATTCTCCTACTAACTATATGTGAGACAGGATTCTCCTACTAACTATATGTGAGACAGGATTCTCCTACTAACTATATGTGAGACAGGATTCTCCTACTAACTATATGTGAGACAGGATTCTCCTACAAACTATGAGAGTGAGACAGGATTCTCCTACTAACTATATGTGAGACAGGATTCTCCTACTAACTATAAGTGAGACAGGATTCTCCTACTAACTATATGTGAGACAGGATTCTCCTACTAACTATATGTGAGACAGGATTCTCCTACTAACTATATGTGAGACAGGATTCTCCTACTAACTATATGTGAGACAGGATTCTCCTACTAACTATATGTGAGACAGGATTCTCCTACTAACTATATGTGAGACAGGATTCTCCTACTAACTATATGTGAGACAGGATTCTCCTACTAACTATATGTGAGACAGGATGCTCCTACTAACTATATGTGAGACAGGATTCTCCTACTAACTATATGTGAGACAGGATTCTCCTACTAACTATATGTGAGACAGGATTCTCCTACTAACTATATGTGAGACAGGATTCTCCTACTAACTATATGTGAGACAGGATTCTCCTACTAACTATATGTGAGACAGGATTCTCCTACTAACTATATGTGAGACAGGATTCTCCTACTAACTATATGTGAGACAGGATGCTCCTACTAACTATATGTGAGACAGGATTCTCCTACTAACTATATGTGAGACAGGATTCTCCTACTAACTATATGTGAGACAGGATTCTCCTACTAACTATATGTGAGACAGGATTCTCCTACTAACTATATGTGAGACAGGATTCTCCTTCTAACTATATGTGAGACAGGATTCTCCTACTAACTATATGTGAGACAGGATTCTCCTACTAACTACATGTGAGACAGGATTCTCCTACAAACTATGAGAGTGAGACAGGATTCTCCTACTAACTATATGTGAGACAGGATTCTCCTACTAACTATATGTGAGACAGGATTCTCCTACTAACTATATGTGAGACAGGATTCTCCTACTAACTATATGTGAGACAGGATTCTCCTACTAACTATATGTGAGACAGGATTCTCCTACTAACTATATGTGAGACAGGATTCTCCTACTAACTATATGTGAGACAGGATTCTCCTACTAACTATAAGTGAGACAGGATTCTCCTACTAACTATGTGAGACAGGATTCTCCTACTAACTATATGTGAGACAGGATTCTCCTACTAACTATATGTGAGACAGGATTCTCCTACTAACTATATGTGAGACAGGATTCTCCTACTAACTATGAGAGTGAGACAGGATTCTCCTACTAACTATATGTGAGACAGGATTCTCCTACTAACTATATGTGAGACAGGATTCTCCTACTAACTATGAGAGTGAGACAGGATTCTCCTACTAACTATAAGTGAGACAGGATTCTCCTACTAACTATATGTGAGACAGGATTCTCCTACAAACTATGAGAGTGAGACAGGATTCTCCTACTAACTATATGTGAGACAGGATTCTCCTACTAACTATATGTGAGACAGGATTCTCCTACTAACTATATGTGAGACAGGATTCTCCTACTAACTATAAGTGAGACAGGATTCTCCTACTAACTATATGTGAGACAGGATTCTCCTACTAACTATATGTGAGACAGGATTCTCCTACTAACTATATGTGAGACAGGATTCTCCTACTAACTATATGTGAGACAGGATTCTCCTACTAACTATATGTGAGACAGAATTCTCCTACTAACTATATGTGAGACAGGATTCTCCTACTAACTATATGTGAGACAGGATTCTCCTACTAACTATAAGTGAGACAGGATTCTCCTACTAACTATGAGAGTGAGAAATGGAGAAAGATAATGAGAAAAGAACAGAAAGTAGTAAATATTTCATACTATTAATTTAGAGAAATAATTTGCCTCACACAAACTCACTGATTTGGAATAGATTCAGACATGCAAACCAGGATGAAGAACATAAATAATTAATCTCTTGGAAAAGTAAATAGAAGAGTCAGAGGCAGACTTTTTGCTGGAGGTCATTCATGTGCCATAGTTGTCCTCAATGTCACTCTACATACTACGTATGGTGTACTACAATACATCCAACCGAGTGAGGAACTGGGTGAGGAACCAAAGGCATTTAACAAAGGGTGAGGAACCAAAGTCATTTAACAATGGTGAGGAACCGGGTGAGGAACCAAAGGCATTTAATAAATGGTGAGGAACCGGGTGAGGAACCAAAGGCATTTAACAACTGGTGAGGAACCGGGTGAGGAACCAAAGGCATTTAACAACGGGTGAGGAACCGGGTGAGGAACCAAAGGCATTTAACAACGGGTGAGGAACTGGGTGAGGAACCAAAGGCATTTAACAACGACCCTGCATTATAGGACAAGCAGTCAGCAGTTTGCTAGATTTGCTCAAAACAACGAGGCTTCTAAAACCTAGAATACACTGAGATGTGGTCAGATGTGGTCAGATGGCTCACTGAGATGTGGTCAGATGGCTCACTGAGATGTGGTCAGATGTGGTCAGATGGCTCACTGAGATGTTACCTAAACAATTCAGTAAAATATAATCTGAATAAAATGCAGCCGATCTACTAACAAATCCAATATTAATGAGCAGAGACAGAAAGGCAGTACTAACAGATAACAGATCCAATATTAATGAGCAGTGACAGAAAGGCAGTACTAACAGATAACAGATCCAATATTAATGAGTAGTGACAGAAATGCAGTACTAACAGATAACAGATCCAATAATAATGAGTAGTGACAGAAAGGCAGTACTAACAGATAACACATCCAATATTAATGAGTAGTGACAGAAAGGCAGTACTAACAGATAACACATCCAATATTAATGAGCAGTGACAGAAAGGCAGTACTAACAGATAACAGATCCAATAATAATGAGTAGTGACAGAAAGGCAGTACTAACAGATAACAGATCCAATATTAATGAGCAGTGGCAGAAGGCAGTATTTTTCTGTGTCCAGTCAATGTCCCAAATGGCACTCTTCTCAATCCAATAGTGCACTTCCTTAGTGCACTTCCTTTCATCAGGGGAAATTGGGCTCTACTCTAAGTAGAAAATAGAATGCCATTTGGGACACATTACTTTATATATATATATATATATATATATATATATATATATATATATATATATATCATGCCCTATACTCTAGTTCCATGTCCCATTTTCTAAATACTCACTGAATGCAATTAATTCTAATTATTTTTCTAATTTGAACTGGAGTAAAAATGTCCTCGGACCACATCAAGGATTTAAAAAACCCTAAAAGGAGTATTTCTGTTCACTTCTCTGTCCAGTGTGTGTGTGTGTGTGTGTCAGGTACTGTCAGAAAGATTGTTTGTGGCGTCAGCGAGACACGGACAATGAATGTAGAGAGGAATAAAAGAGAAACAACACTTCCTATCTTTTTCTTTTTACCTATATTTTATATATATTTATTTTTATATTTTTTATTCCTTCTTTCGGTCTTTCTGTGTCTCCAGGAGATGCCAATTCAACATTCTACTGACCAAATGAAAACACACTGTGTGAGTGTGAGTGTGTGTGTGAGTTTGTGTGTGTGGTCAAGTGTGAATGCCAAATTGCTCAGACTGTGGAAGGTGATGGAGCGACACAAAGGCTGCTGTTCATCTGTTTACAGAGGGGGGTGGATAAACCAGAGGATGCAGAGATCATAAGGCCTGTGTGGTCCCACAGAAAATGGACCAGAAACATATCTGGAGAAGATGCGGACAACATAAGGAAAAGTCCTGAATAATATCTGGAGAAGATCAGGTCAACATAAGGATAAGTCCTGAATAATATCTGGAGAAGATCAGGACAACATAAGGAAAAGTCCTGAATAATATCTGGAGAAGATCAGGTCAACATACGGAAAAGTCCTGAATAATATCTGGAGAAGATCAGGACAACATAAGGAAAAGTCCTGAATAATATCTGGAGAAGATCAGGTCAACATAAGGATAAGTCCTGAATAATATCTGGAGAAGATCAGGACAACATACGGAAAAGTCCTGAATAATATCTGGAGAAGATCAGGTCAACATACGGAAAAGTCCTGAATAATATCTGGAGAAGATCAGGACAACATAAGGAAAATTCCTGAATAATATCTGGAGAAGATCAGGTCAACATAAGGATAAGTCCTGAATAATATCTGGAGAAGATCAGGACAACATAAGGAAAAGTCCTGAATAATATCTGGAGAAGATCAGGTCAACATACGGAAAAGTCCTGAATAATATCTGGAGAAGATCAGGACAACATAAGGAAAATTCCTGAATAATATCTGGAGAAGATCAGGTCAACATAAGGATAAGTCCTGAATAATATCTGGAGAAGATCAGGACAACATACGGAAAAGTCCTGAATAATATCTGGAGAAGATCAGGACAACATACGGAAAAGTCATCATCCTGAACACACACCTGTAATGTCCTGAACACACACCTGTAATGTCCTGAACACACACCTGTAATGTCCTGAACACACACCTGTAATGTCCTGAACACACACCTGTAATGTCCTGAACACACACCTGTAATGTCCTGAACACACACCAGTAATGTCCTGAACACACACCTGTAATGTCCTGAACACACACCTGTAATGTCCTGAACACACACCTGTAATGTCCTGAACACACACCTGTAATGTCCTGAACACACACCTGTAATGTCCTGAACACACACCTGTAATGTCCTGAACACACACCTGTAATGTCCTGAACACACACCTGTAATGTCCTGAACACACACCTGTAATGTCCTGAACACACACCTGTAATGTCCTGAACACACACCTGTAATGTCCTGAACACACACCTGTAATGTCCTGAACACACACCTGTAATGTCCTGAACACACACCTGTAATGTCCTGAACACACACCTGTAATGTCCTGAACACACACCTGTAATGTCCTTAACACACACCTGTAATGTCCTGAACACACACCTGTAATGTCCTGAACACACACCTGTAATGTCCTGAACACACACCTGTAATGTCCTGAACACACACCTGTAATGTCCTGAACACACACCTGTAATGTCCTGAACACACACCTGTAATGTCCTGAACACACACCTGTAATGTCCTGAACACACACCTGTAATGTCCTGAACACACACCTGTAATGTCCTGAACACACACCTGTAATGTCCTGAACACACACCTGTAATGTCCTGAACACACACCTGTAATGTCCTATAACTTCAGTCTGCTGTTATTAGCTACATAATAAAGGTCTTTAATTTGTCAGATGCATCTAATCACATAATGTCCATTCTGAACCATTCAAATATTGTGTGACATGGCAGGCGACATCTACGCAGTAATCATTTAAGAATAAAATAAAGCAAGAATAATACCACAAATATACATACATATAAATAATAAAATATACATACATATAAATAATAAAATATACATATATATATAAAATAAAATATACAAACATAAAAAATATATATATATACATATAAAAAATTAAATATACATACATATAAATAATAAAATATACAGACATATAAATAATAAAAAATACATGTATGTATGTTATGCACACACGCACATACAGCCACACACACACACACACGAAACTGAGCTCTGGGACGTTGACTGAATGGGAAAAGAATAAGAGTTAATTTGCCTCAGATTGATATGAATATTACAATCTACTGTATTTAATTATCCTACATTAATATTACAATCTGCTGTATTTAATTATCCTACATTAATATTACAATCTACTGTATTTAATTATCCTACATTAATATTACAATCTGCTGTTTTTAATTATCCTACATTAATATTACAATCTACTGTATTTAATTATCCTACATTAATATTACAATCTGCTGTATTTATTTATCCTACATTAATATTACAATCTGCTGTATTTAATTATCCTACATTAATATTACAATCTGCTGTATTTAATTATCCTACATTAATATTACAATCTACTGTATTTAATTATCCTACATTAATATTACAATCTACTGTATTTAATTATCCTACATTAATATTACAATCTACTGTATTTAATTATCCTACATTAATATTACAATCTGCTGTATTTAATTATCCTACATTAATATTACAATCTGCTGTATTTAATTATCCTACATTAATATTACAATCTACTGTATTTAATTATCCTACATTAATATTACAATCTACTGTATTTAATTATCCTACATTAATATTACAATCTGCTGTATTTAATTATCCTACATTAATATTACAATCTACTGTATTTAATTATCCTACATTCTCCATCCTTTGCTCTTTTTTCATCTTTATCTCTATTCTCCCTCCTCCCTCCCTCTCTCCTCCTCTCTCCCTCTCCACCTCCCTCCCTCTCGAGCTCCCTCTCTCCCTCCCTCCCTCTCTCTCCCCTCCCTCTCTCCCTCGCTCCTGCCATCGGTTTATTTGGAATTCTGCATTTTGTTGTTTCTCCCTCATCAAATAGACTAGGAGAAAGAGAGCAAGAAGAGGAGGAAGAGAGAGACAGAAAGGGGGAGGGAGAGAGAATTTAAAAGAGAGGGGGACGGAGAGAGACAGAGAGAGGGGTTGATAGAGAAGAGGAGGAAGAGAGAGACAGATAGGGGGAGGGAGAGAGTTTAAAAGAGAGGGGGAGGGAGAGAGACAGAGAGAGGGGTTGATAGAGAAGAGGAGGAAGAGAGAGGGAGGGAGAGAGAGTTTAAAAGAGAGGGGGAGGGAGAGAGGGAGGGAGAGAGAGTTTAAAAGAAAGGGAGAGAGACAGAGAGAGGGGTTGATAGAGAAGAGGAGGAAGAGAGAGACAGAGAGAGGGAGGGAGAGAGAGTTTAAAAGAGAGGGGGAGGTAGAGAGACAGAGAGGGAGGGAGAGAGAGTTTAAAAGAGAGGGGGAGGGAGAGAGACAGAGAGAGGGAGGGAGAGAGAGTTTAAAAGAGAGGGGGAGGGAGAGAGACAGAGAGAGGGAGGGAGAGAGAGTTTAAAAGAGAGGGGGAGGGAGAGAGACAGAGAGAGGGAGGGAGAGAGAGTTTAAAAGGGAGGGGGAGGGAGAGAGACAGAGAGAGGGAGGGAGAGAGAGTTTAAAAGAGAGGGGGAGGGAGAGAGACAGAGAGAGGGAGGGAGAGAGAGTTTAAAAGAGAGGGGGAGGGAGAGAGACAGAGAGAGGGAGGGAGAGAGAGTGTAAAAGAGAGGGGAGGGAGAGAGACAGAGAGAGGGAGGGAGAGAGAGTTTAAAAGAGAGGGGGAGGGAGAGAGACAGAGAGAGGGAGGGAGAGTTTAAAAGAGAGGGGGAGGGAGAGAGACAGAGAGAGGGAGGGAGAGTTTAAAAGAGAGGGGGAGGGAGAGAGACAGAGAGAGGGAGGGAGAGAGAGTTTAAAAGAGAGGGGGAGGGAGAGAGACAGAGAGAGGGAGGGAGAGAGAGTTTAAAAGAGAGGGGGAGGGAGAGAGACAGAGAGATGGAGGGAGAGAGAGTTTAAAAAAGAGGGGGAGGGAGAGAGACAGAGAGAGGGAGGGAGAGAGAGTTTAAAAGAGAGGGGGAGGGAGAGAGAGAGTGAGGGAGGGAGAGAGAGTTTAAAAGAGAGGGGAGGGAGAGAGACAGAGAGAGGGAGGGAGAGAGAGTTTAAAAGAGAGGGGGAGGGAGAGAGACAGAGAGAGGGAGGGAGAGAGAGTTTAAAAGAGAGGGGGAGGGAGAGAGACAGAGAGATGGAGGGAGAGAGAGTTTAAAAAAGAGGGGAGGGAGAGAGACAGAGAGAGGGAGGGAGAGTTTAAAAGAGAGGGGGAGGGAGAGAGACAGAGTGAGGGAGGGAGAGTTTAAAAGAGAGGGGAGGGAGAGAGACAGAGAGAGGGAGGGAGAGAGAGTTTAAAAGAGAGGGGGAGGGAGAGAGACAGAGAGAGGGAGGGAGAGAGAGTTTAAAAGAGAGGGGGAGGGAGAGAGACAGAGAGAGGGAGGGAGAGAGAGGGGGAGGGGTTGATACATTTCTCAGTCTCCAGCAGAACACATTATCTTTTAATAAGGCCACAGTCATCCTGCTCTGTATGATTTAATATTAGAACGCAGCGGAGCAAACTCCTCTTTTAATATTTATAATCTTCCTCGCCTCTCTTCTCTCCCCTCCTTGTGAGTTAGTCTCTTTTAATAAATAAAAGACCTCCAGGGCGAGTCCAAGCCAAGGTCTATACTGAAATCAGTCTTCCCATAAACACAACCGTGACCTCACACATTTCTCTCCTACAGAATGTGTTGGGAATTTACAGAAAATAAATTGTCTATACAATAGATGTTTTTAAACATCAATATAAAACGGTATATCTAGCTATCGCCTTTCCCTGGTGTGGGAGACAAACTGGTGTGTGGGAAACAAACTGGTGTGGGGGAACGATTTTTATAGCAGTATTGAGACAGTTTAACGATTCCAGTCTTTATCGATAGCACTATCGAATAATTAATATGTTTAAGGTAAAACGATCCTTAGTGACTAGAAGCTCTGATGCAGGACTGTAATGAGGTAAAATAAAACAATTCTTACTGACTAGAAGCTCTGATGCAGGACTGTAATGAGGAAAAATAAAACGATTCTTACTGACTAGAAGCTCTGATGCAGGACTGTAATGAGGAAAAATAAAACAATTCTTACTGTCTAGAAGCTCTGATGCAGGACTGTAATGAGGAAAAATAAAACAATTCTTACTGTCTAGAAGCTCTGATGCAGGACTGTAATGAGGTTAAATAAACTTGCACAATCTGACCCGTACAATCTCAAAGACATTCCTGCAGGACTTCAGGACTCCTCTGATTCATTGGCGTTCCTCTGATTCATTGCCATTCCTCTGATTCATTGCCATTCCTCTGAATCATTACAATTCCTCTGAATCATTACCATTCCTCTGATTCATTGGCATTCCTCTGATTCATTGGCGTTCCTCTGATTCATTGGCGTTCCTCTGAATCATTACAATTCCTCTGAATCAGTACCATTCCTCTGATTCATTGGCGTTCCTCTGATTCATTGGCGTTCCTCTGATTCATTGGCGTTCCTCTGAATCATTACCGTTCCTCTGAATCATTACCGTTCCTCTGATTCATTACCGTTCCTCTGAATCTTTACCGTTCCTCTGAATCATTACAATTCCTCTGAATCATGACCATTCCTCTGAATCATTACCAATCCTCTGAATCATTACAATTCCTCTGAATCATTACCATTCCTCCAAATCATTACCATTTCTCTGAATCATTACAATTCCTCTGAATCATTACCGTTATCTGAATCATTACCGTTCATCTGAATCATCATTACCGTTCCTCTGAATCATTACCGTTCATCTGAATCATTACCGTTCATCTGAATCATCATTACCGTTCCTCTGAATCATTACCATTCCTCTGAATCATTACCGTTCCTCTGAATCATTACCGTTCCTCTGAATCATTACCATTCCTTTGAATCATTACCATTCCTCTGAAGAGAAATTTTAAAGACCAGAAAAAACAGAAGAGACTGTTCCATTAGGACCAGATTAGAGGGAGGATATAGGTGTTCCATTAGAACCAGATTAGAGGGAGGATATACGTGTTCCATTAGAACCAGATTAGAGGGAGGATATAGGTGTTCCATTAGGACCAGATTAGAGGGAGGATATAGGTGTTCCATTAGAACCAGATTAGTGGGAGGATATAGGTGTTCCATTAGAACCAGATTAGAGGGAGGATATAGGTGTTCCATTAGAACCAGATTAGAGGGAGGATATAGGTGTTCCATTAGAACCAGATTAGAGGGAGGATATAGGTGTTCCATTAGAACCAGATTAGAGGGAGGATATAGGTGTTCCATTAGAACCAGATTAGAGGGAGGATATAGGTGTTCCATTAGAACCAGATTAGAGGGAGGATATAGATGTTCCATTAGAACCAGATTAGAGGGAGGATATAGGTGTTCCATTAGAACCAGATTAGAGGGAGGATATAGGTGTTCCATTAGAACCAGATTAGTGGGAGGATATAGGTGTTCCATTAGAACCAGATTAGAGGGAGGATATAGGTGTTCCATTAGAACCAGATTAGAGGGAGGATATAGGTGTTCCATTAGAACCAGATTAGAGGGAGGATATAGGTGTTCCATTAGAACCAGATTAGAGGGAGGATATAGGTGTTCCATTAGAACCAGATTAGAGGGAGGATATAGGTGTTCCATTAGAACCAGATTAGAGGCAGGATATAGGTGTTCCATTAGAACCAGATTAGAGGGAGGATATAGGTGTTCCATTAGAACCAGATTAGAGGCAGGATATAGGTGTTCCATTAGAACCAGATTAGAGGGAGGATATAGGTGTTCCATTAGAACCAGATTAGAGGCAGGATATAGGTGTTCCATTAGAACCAGATTAGAGGGAGGATATAGGTGTTCCATTAGAACCAGATTAGAGGGAGGATATAGGTGTTCCATTAGAACCAGATTAGAGGCAGGATATACGTGTTCCATTAGAACCAGAAGAGAGGAATTAGAGGTTTTCCATTACGACAAGAAAAGTGTGAATTGAAACCCATAATTTGTGTCCCTGTCTCGCACCAATTATCTGTGTATCTCGTTGCTCGTTCTCCTGAATCAATAGAGTCTTAATTACAGCACTGATCCCATCCAACTCTTCTACAGGGTTGTTTTGGCTGGGGGGTGGGCGTCAGATAACCCATTCTGGGACAGAGATCGGTTCTGGGATCCAGCACTGGGTCAGAGATTTGTAATTAGGTTTGCTAAATATATTAGGGGCATTTCATTTTTGTTATATTAACTATTTATTGAATTAATGCGAACAGCTTCAGAAGGACTGGAGTGTCTCTATGGGAATTAGTGACCACCCACATTGATAAATGCAATAAACTGTACTTTATTTTTTTTTTTAATCATACAATGTGATGTTCTGGATTTTTGTTTTAGATTCCGTCACTCAGAGTTGAAGAGTACTTATGATAAAAATGACAGACTCCTACATGCTTTGTAAGTGAGAAAACCTGCCAAATCGCCAGTGTATCAAATACTAGTGCTCCCCACTGTATATACAGACATATCAGCTGATATATGGGCCTTCTGGACTACCAGACAAGTAATACGTGTCAAAAGCATTTGGAGTCACGGCACAAATAATAGAAATAAAAATGAAATAACAAAAAAACATGAACATGTTGAATCCCTCCCACAAGACCAACTTCTAATGGATGTGGTTCCAGATTGGAACGCGCTGTGCAGAAATACCTGTGTCTGATTTGCTGGATAATAATGCTTCACATTCAGTGCATCCATGGAGGCTCTTCTAGTCAGCCTAATGACTCAGCCTAATTAGCCCTGCAAACCAATAGGCTGTGTGGCAGTTTGGATGTCTTTAGGTTGAGTTTGCTGACATTGACGAAGCCTGATGAACCCTGATGAAGCCTGATGAACCCTGATGAAGCCTGATGAACCCTGATGAAGCCTGATGAATCTTGACAAACCCTGATGAAACCTGACAAACCCTGATGAAACCTGACAAACCCTGATGAAACCTGACAAACCCTGATGAAACCTGACAAACCCTGACGAACCCAGACAAACACTGACCAAGCCTGACGATCCAGACAAACCCTGACGAACCCTGACAAAACCTGTCAAATGCAACTAAGTGCTGATTAAATATTTGATGCAATGATGGTTAAGGTGTACATGACTCAAAGTTACTGAACTCTGTAGGCGGGAAACAAAGTCTGTGAAGGAGATGACATCACCAAGCTATAATGACCATCCCCACAGGGGCAAAACAGATGGAACGAACAAGTGCACGAATAAAATACTAATTCCATCAAATTAGATCTCCCTCCTGACTATGTGTGTGTGTGTGTGTGTGTTAACAATTCCCAGAGCTTTTCTTAAGGTGTCACAGGCCCTGCCATTGTAATGAATACAGGAGACTATTAGCTCTGAAACATATTCTTTCTCTTCCATTTCTTCCTTTTCTCTATCCTTTCTTTTCTTTGCCTCCTGTCTTTCTGTTTGCTGCTGTAGCTTTTCCTATCTAAATCTGACAGAACATCAATAACCTGTTGGAGATTTGGTCAAGAACTCCCATTTGTTTTTCACTCCTGGAGGTAGATGGAGAGGTAGGAGGAGAGGGAGAACGGGGGAGAGGGAAGAGAGGGAGAGAGGGAGGTCGAGAGGGAGAGGAGAGAGAGGGGGAGAGGGAGGAGAGGGAGAACGGGGGAGAGGGAAGAGAGGGAGAAGGAGAGGGAGAGGGAGAGGGGGATGAGGGGGAGAGGGAGGAGAGGGAGAACGGGGGAGAGGGAAGAGAGGGAAAGAGGGAGGTCGAGAGGGAGAGGAGAGAGAGGGAGGAGGAGAGGGAGAACGGGGGAGAGGGAAGAGAGGGAGGAGGAGAGGGAGAACGGGGGAGAGGGAGGAGAGGGAGAGAGAGGGAGAAGGAGAGGGAGGAGAGGGAGAACGGGGGAGAACGGGGATGAGGGAAGAGAGGGAGGAGGGGTGAGAGTGAGGAGGGGTGAGAGTGAGGAGGGGAGAGAGTGAGGAGGGGAGAGTGTGAGGAGGGGAGAGAGTGAGGAGTGCACCCACCCTCTCCTCTATATTGCTAATCCCGCATCATTTTATTAAAATCCTGATCGATAAGAAAGGAAATATGCAGTAGAATATCTTGTGGAGTAATTGAATTCACTATTTCCACCCAGCTCTGGAGCTCCAACAAACGGCCGGTTCCCCAGAGGTTTATTGGCTAAATGAGAGAAGCCGACAGGGTTAAGGACTAAGAGATATTTCATGATAGGACATCTAACAGACATTTCTCATTTACACATTCTGCAGAGACTCACGATTTCACACCACTGAATTCTACAACATTAGTCCTAACTGTTACCTTCACCTCCTCACATACCCTCACCTCCTCACATACCCTCACCTCCTCACATACCCTCACCTCCTCACATACCCTCACCTCCTCACATACCCTCACCTCCTCACATACCCTCACCTCCCCCTCACCTCCCTTCACCTCCTCACATACCCTCACTTCCCTTCACCTCCTCACCTCCCTTCACCTCCTCACATACCCTCACCTCCTCACATATCCTCACCTACCTTCACCTCCTCACATATCCTCACCTCCCTTCACCTCCTCACATACCCTCACCTACCTTCACCTCCTTACATACCCTCACCTCCTCACATATACTCACCTACCTTCACCTCCTCACATATCCTCACCTACCTTCACCTCCTCACATATCCTCACCTCCTCACATATCCTCACCTACCTTCACCTCCTCACATATCCTCACCTACCTTCACCTCCTCACATATCCTCACCTACCTTCACCTCCTCACATATCCTCACCTACCTTCACCTCCTCACATATCCTCACCTCCTCACATATCCTCACCTACCTTTACCAAACACAGTGTTATGTTATGTTGTTATACAGGTCAGATATTTTACCCAACACAGTGTTATGTTAGATTGTTATAATGAGTTTTACCAAACACAGTGTTATGTTATCTTGTTATACAGGTGCAGTTTAACTCTACTGTTTTAAACTCAAACACTTCTGAAAGCACACCTACTGATATCTCAGATTAAAGTAACCTCATTCAAGCTCATTCAAAAGAATGCTAGCATGTCAAATGACACTCTACTTTCTATGTAGTGCCCTTGACAAGAACCTGCAGGAATTAGTGTGATTTGGAACCCAGTGTAAATATGGTAACTGGTCCACCACACACTGCAGAACATGCTGAGATTAAATACAACTTCTGAATAACAGAACAGGCTAACTTGAAAGCAGAATAATACCAGACCATATTCAAACATATTCACACATATCCCTTCTACACACGCTGGAAGTAAAAACAAGCCAAGATATTAACCTGATATTAGACCCCCTCACATGTAATATATTCCTGACAAAAGAGAACACCTCATAAATTACCTTTCTATGGAAGTACTTGTGTCTGTTCTATCTTTCTACACAAGTACTTGTGTCTGTTCTATCATTCTACAAGAGTCCAATTGTCACCAATGGACAGGACAGATCAGAATATGAACGGAGAACGCACACGTTTGTTTTCTCAGTAACATTGTGAAAATAGCCTTTTGTTCTTTACTGTGCAAACACAGTTAGTGACATGAAAACAATGTGTTTCTATGACAACTAGCATAAATACTGTGATGCTATATAACTCTATACAAGGTTACTGGGAGACTCCACAAACATATAGACGATCTATGTCTGTTTCGATACAGAATAAAGCTAAAGCCATATAATTGCCCTGAGTCACCAAGGCAACCTGCGCT
Source organism: Dallia pectoralis (assembly GCA_029465975.1). Lineage (NCBI taxonomy): Eukaryota > Metazoa > Chordata > Actinopteri > Esociformes > Umbridae > Dallia > Dallia pectoralis. The sequence goes on along the minus strand of CM055746.1, from coordinate 17,534,881 downwards.
GAGTGACACGCAGATCTCCGGAGGGAGTTCCGCATTCCGCCATTACACCAGCGTTCCGTTGGCTATACCAACCATCTCAAGGTTGTTCCTTTTCTCCGCCCGTCTGTCCCAGTCTTTGTTCCACTTTCGATTAACAGCAGAAGGGACCTAATGGGCTCCAGGAACGGGAAGTGTCTCCAGCCGAGGAGGTAAAAGCAAAAGGATGGAATATATTTGATTTCCCTGCGTCAGTGTCCCAACTTGTGTCCTATATGGATATATGCACTACCTCCGCTCTGAGACCGAAGGGGCCCCGGTGCCTAGTGCACTTTGTAAGGGAATGGGACTCAGCCTCTCCCTCTAAGTGTCTTTTCAGCGGAGACAGACACGGTAGGCATGACTAATCGGCAACCGCGGCAGAGTGAGGGTTCTCCTGGGCCATATCGGCCCGGTCTGGTCGAATCCGGGGCAGCACAGTGCTGATTATGAAAAGTGACTCGTAAATATTTTAGAAGTCCCAAAAACCTGTGCGCTTTATTCAACCTTACAGCCACTCGGAAGGTCAGAGCTAATTTGCAAGCCATAAAAATGCATTTGGCAGATATTTTACTGGGTGTAGATGGGAGAAGGAGAAAAGGGGGAGGAGAAGGGCAGGAGAGGGATGGAGGAGGTACGAGGAGAGGGAAGGAGGAGGTACGAGGAGAGGGAAGGAGGAGGTACGAGGAGAGGGATGGAGGAGGTACGAGGAGAGGGATGGAGGAGGTACGAGGAGAGGGATGGAGGAGGTACGAGGAGAGGGATGGAGGAGGTACGAGGAGAGGGATGGAGGAGGTACGAGGAGAGGGATGGAGGAGGTACGAGGAGAGGGATGGAGGAGGTACGAGGAGAGGGATGGAGGAGGTACGAGGAGAGGGAAGGAGGAGGTACGAGGAGTTGGAAGGAGGAGGTACGAGGAGAGGGATGGAGGAGGTACGAGGAGAGGGATGGAGGAGGTACGAGGAGAGGGAAGGAGGAGGTACGAGGAGAGGGAAGGAGGAGGTACGAGGAGAGGGAAGGAGGAGGTACGAGAGAGAGGATGGAGAAGGTACGAGGAGAGGGATGGAGGAGGTACGAGGAGAGGGATGAGGAGGTACGAGGAGAGGGAAGGAGGAGGTACGAGGAGAGGGAAGGAGGAGGTATGAGGAGAGGGAAAGAGGAGGTACGAGGAGAGGGAAGGAGGAGGTACGAGGAGAGGGAAGGAGGAGGTACGAGGAGAGGGAAGGAGGAGGTACGAGGAGAGGGATGGAGGAGGTACGAGGAGAGGGAAGGAGGAGGTACGAGGAGAGGGAAGGAGGAGGTACGAGGAGAGGGAAGGAGGAGGTACGAGGAGAGGGATGGAGGAGGTACGAGGAGAGGGATGGAGGAGGTACGAGGAGAGGGAAGGAGGAGGTACGAGGAGAGGGAAGGAGGAGGTACGAGGAGAGGGAAGGAGGAGGTACGAGGAGAGGGATGGAGGAGGTACGAGGAGAGGGATGGAGGAGGTACGAGGAGAGGGATGAGGAGGTACGAGGAGAGGGAAGGAGGAGGTACGAGGAGAGGGAAGGAGGAGGTACGAGGAGAGGGAAGGAGGAGGTACGAGGAGAGGGAAGGAGGAGGTACGAGGAGAGGGAAGGAGGAGGTACGAGGAGAGGGATGGAGGAGGTACGAGGAGAGGGAAGGAGGAGGTACGAGGAGAGGGAAGGAGGAGGTACGAGGAGAGGGAAGGAGGAGGTACGAGGAGAGGGAAGGAGGAGGTACGAGGAGAGGGAAGGAGGAGGTACGAGGAGAGGGATGGAGGAGGTACGAGGAGAGGGAAGGAGGAGGTACGACTGGTGAAACTGCATGGACCGACTGATCATCTGCTAGAGAGTTATCATGGCCATTAACACTGGTCTGGTGGAGGGGGAGGGAGAGGTGGATGAGGAGGGGGAGGGAGAGGGGGAGGAAGAGGGGGAGGGAGAGGTGGAGGAGGAGGGGGAGGGAGAGGAGGAGGGGGATGGGGAGGGGGAGGGAGAGGAAGAGGGGGAGGGGGAGGGAGAGGAAGAGGTGGAGGGGGAGGGAGAGGAAGAGGTGGAGGGGGAGGAGAGAGGAAGGGGGAGAGGGGGAGAAATAGCACCCCTACCTCCCAGGAATTAGGGTGGAGCGGGTTTAAACCTTGTGGTCACAGATAGCACCCCTACCTCCCAGGAATTAGGGTCGTAGGAATCATTCTTTATATAAAAAAACATGTTTGTGAAAACCATGGCCAGAACCAGAACATTTATTGATTCTCAATTGTCCTGGAAGGGGATACCATATCGATGTAGGAACTACGTAAGAACTAATCGAAAATCACTCATGAAAGCCTGGATAAAAACAAATGTATTACGTATTAAATACGATGTATTTAATAGAATGTATTAAATACGATGTATTTAAAGAGAAGAATCTAATAAATAAAATCATGGCAGCGGTTGCACTATGGTTTGGGGCTGCTTTTCAGACTCAGAACCTGGACAACTTGCCATCATTGACTCAATCATGACTTTCATTTTTGAAGGGTTGTACTATATAAATGTATTGCTACTGCAAATATTTGCATTTCTGTAGGGGTTGATAAAAATGTTTTGTACCACATATCTCTGCTGAGTGTGTGTGTGTGTGTGTGTGTGTAAAACTCATCTATGCTCATTGCATGTGTCAAACATCTCTTTGCTCAATGTGTGTGCATGTTCATGTGTGTGTGTGTGTGTGTGTGTGTGTGTGTGTGTGTGTGTGTGTAAAACACCACTCTCAGATCAGAACGTTATTAAAACAGAGAACCCACCCAAGGAGTGGAAAGCCTGACACCTCCTTCACAACACAGTGCTGTTATTAATCTTCATATGAAACCCTGTAGAGAGAGAAAGTGTGTGTGTGTGTGTGTGTGTGTGTGTGAGAGAGAGAGTGTGTGTGGCCTTACAGAGAAAACACTTTGCTCCAGTGTAATATAAGTCTGAAGAAAACATAAGAAATGGTGCAGTTACTAGTGAACACAGACATATATGAGACATAGGAGACCAGTTCACATTGGATCTACAATATGTTAGCATGACAAACTAATGTCATAAGAAGACAACTCTAGAAACATCTGAAACATCTATCCAGCTGATGACCAGGAGAACAGGAGTGGAGGACAGGAGATGACAGGAGAGGAGGAGAGGAGGACAGGAGGACAGGAGGACAGGAGATGACAGGAGAGGAGGACAGGAGAGGAGGACAGGAGAGGAGGAGAGGAGTTGGCAAGCTACTGTACCACTGTGGCTGGTGTTTGTAGGGTCTAAGGAGGCGTGGTGGAGCCCAACTGGAGGGGTAGGACGGGGGGGCGGGGTGGTGGATGGAGGGGGCGTGGTCAGGACGGCTGGTGAGATGGACACACACACACACACACACACAGACACAGACACAGACACACACAGACACAGACACAGACACAGACACAGACACAGACACACACACACACACACACACACACACACACACAGACACAGACACAGACACAGACACACACAGACACACACAGACACACACAGACACACACAGACACACACACACACACACACACACACACACACACACACACACACACACACACACACAGACACACACAGACACACACAGACACACACAGACACAATCAAAACAATGAAAAGCAAATTATAACAGGTGAATGTGATTATAGACAAATAATAAATAAATAATAAATAATGTACTTATACATCATAACACAAAACAAGGACATAAACAGGAATTAAATCACAGCAATTTTCACGCAGGTTAATGATAATTAGAGACATAAGCTGACCTAAAAAATAAATGAATTAGCAGGTGACAAATTCTCACAGATGTTTTTTTATTTAAGCAGGTATAGACCAATTGAGAAGAATTCAACCACTGACCACATTAGTGTGTGTATTATTGTATGATAGGCGTGTGTGTGTTCTATCCACGCCCCCAGAACTGTAACCCGACTTCACACCAACCCAACGTGAGTAGAACTACTGTACAACCCGTGTATTATCCTGGACACCAGAGCAAGAGAGTTCAACACCTGCCTCCTGCCATCTAATATTTACATATTCATGAGTATGGACATGTCATAGGTCGCATGCCAATCATATTTGAGAGAAACACAATTTACCAGGAAGTTGAGTGGATCTTGAATTATTCATAGTCATGACAAACAAAACAAAATGGCTTCCGCACGGAGATGTCCACGTTCCTCACTTGCCCTTCACACTTCAGTTGCTAACTGCTCACGGAGACACACTTTTACCATATTATCTTCACATTTAGATGCAGCTGTTAGCCAAAGCTATGTTTAGTGAGTTTAGTTCAGTTTAAAGAAGATAAGGAAATTGGAACAATGTTTAAACTTCATCTGCTCCTGCCTGCGCTAGTGGACAGGGCAGAGTAAACACAATTTAGAGATAAAAAGGAGGAAAAGACGTGCTAGCACTTAATATACAATGCTAAAGAAAATAAATGTTAGCATAACAAAGATAAAAGCTAACACAAAGTGTCTACAGGACTTTGTCTAATTCAAAAATAAATCAGAATCAGTAGATGTGTGTTCTGAAGCGTGTTCTGAAGCGTTTTCTGAAGCGTGTTCTTAAGCGTGTTCTGAAGCGTGTTCTGAGGAGTTTTCTGAAGCATGTTCTGAGGCGTGTTCTGAAGCGTGTTCTGAAGCGTGTTCTGAAGCATGTTCTGAGGCGTGTTCTGAAGCTTGTTCTGAAGCGTGTTCTGAGGCATGTTCTGAAGCGTGTTCTGAAGCGTGTTCTGAAGTGTGTTCTGAAGTGTGTTCTGAAGTGTGTTCTGAGGCGTGGTTTTGAAGCTTGTCATAAGTCATATGTCTTTTGGCTGTATGTCATTTGTATGTACCTTGTATGTAATATGTATTTACTTTGTATGTAATATGTATGTACTTTGTATGTAATATGTATGTACTTTGTATGTAATATGTATGTACTTTGTATGTAATACATATGCACTTTGTATGTAATATGTATGTACTTTGTATGTAATATGTATGCACTTTGTATGTAATACATATGCACTTTGTATGTAATATGTATGTACTTTGTATGTAATATGTATGTACTTTGTATGTAATATGTATGTAACATATCCTCACGTATGATGGTGACACACATTCTCATCAAATGCAGTTGTACCATCATTGTTCCAGTCTGAGTGCTTTGACTTTATTCACAACATAATTTGGTTAAACATCAAAACATCTTGCCCGTATATGGTGAATAACGGGAAAAAAGGTTTTCCAATATCCAACCATGGGCTAATGTTTTTCACTAAATTTAGGTCATTAAAGCAGTAGCTTTATTAAATATAAGACAGAGTTAATGGAATCACCTTGGCCATTAGTTGCTCTCTATCTGTCTCTCTCTCTCCATCTCACTCTCCGTCTCTCTCCATCTCTCTCCGTCTCTCTCTCTCTCTCTCTCCATCTCTCTCTGTCTCTCTCCGTCTCTCTCTCTCTCTCCGTCTCTCTCCATCTCTCTCTGTCTCTCTCTGTCTCTCTCTCCATGTCTCTCTGTCTCTCTCCGTGTCTCTCTCTCTCTCCGTCTCTCTCTCTCCGTCTCTCTCACTCTCTGTCTCTCTCTCTGACTATCTCTCCCCATCTCTCTCTCTCTCTCTCTGTCCGTCTCTTTTCCTCTCTCTGTCTCTCTCTCTTCCTCCTTTTAAGACAGGCCCTGGACATTTAATTGGCCACGGCTGCTCAATCATTTAACATCAGGGTAAGTATCCTAAATGGCTGCTCCATTTCCTAGTGCACTACACAAGCCCCTTTATTTGTGCCTCGGCCTGGCTGACATTTGAGAAACAGCCTGAAGCATTTTGGGATGTGAGGTGGAGGCAAGGAGAGGAGGAGAAATGAAAGGCAACAGGTGAATATTGGTGAGGAACCATCAGAAAGCCATTTCCAGGAGTTATGGTGGCTGTAGAGGAGAGCTAGCAGACACTAATCACCTGTGAAGAAGCCAGAACAAGCTCTGTGACATTTAGACACAAGGGCCAACCAGTCTGGACAACACGCTCCCTCTCTGTCTTTCTCTCCCCCTCTCTCTCTCCCTCTCTCTCTGTCTCTCTCTGTCTCTCTCTCCCCCTCTCTCTCTCTGTCTCTCCCCCCCTCTCTCTCTCCCCCCTCTCTCTCTCTCTTTCTCTCTCTCTCTCTCTCTCTCTCTCTCTCTCTATGGCTTCAGTGATCAGTCTTTATCGCTCTTTTCCCTCTTTTACCCTTTCCATCTCTCCGCCTCTCATTCTCCTCTTTCTCTCAACTCACCACGCCTCCATTCTCCCCCCTCTATCTTTCTGCCGATAACCAATTAGGTTTCTGTGTTGGCAGGCGAAGTTGGCAGTTTTATGGCAGCGTCATCATTAAGTACTTTTGGTTATGCTTGTTTTTACACCAGCCTGATATTTCAGTGGAGCCGAGGAGAGGAAGAGGAAAGAGGACAAGAAAGGGGATTAGCAGGAGAGAGGAGGAGCATTATCAGGAGAGAGGAGGAGCATTATCAGGAGAGAAGAGGAGCATAATCAGGAGAGAGGAGGAGCATTATCAGGAGAGAGGAGGAGCATAATCAGGAGAGAGGAGGAGCATTATCAGGAGAGAGCAGGAGCATTATCAGGAGAGAGGAGGAGCATTATCAGGAGAGAGGAGGAGCATAATCAGGAGAGAGGAGGAGCATTATCAGGAGAGAGGAGGAGCATAATCAGGAGAGAGGAGGAGCATTATCAGGAGAGAGGAGGAGCATTATCAGGAGAGAGGAGGAGCATTATCAGGAGAGAGGAGGAGCATTATCAGGAGAGAGGAGGAGCATTATCAGGAGAGAGGAGGAGCATTATCAGGAGAGAGGAGGAGCATTATCAGGAGAGTGGAGGAGCATTATCAGGAGAGTGGAGGAGCATTAGAGACCTTTGTCTCTAGACAGAGGGAGAAAACACAACGATTAGTTGTGACAAATCTTCTCATTAAACCATGTTGTCCCACGGCTGAACTTCTCTCTGTGTCAGTATCTGTGTCAGTATCTGTGTCAGTATCTGTGTCCTCTCTGTGTAAGTATCAGTGTCCTCTGTGTCAGTATCTGTGTCCTCCTCTCTGTGTCAGTATCTGTGTCCTCTCTGTGTCAGTATCTGTGTCCTCCTCTCTGTGTCAGTATCAGTGTCCTCAGTGTCAGTATCTGTGTCCTCCTCTCTGTGTCAGTATCTGTGTCATCTCTGTGTCAGTATCTGTGTCCTCCTCTCTGTGTCAGTATCAGTGTCCTCAGTGTCAGTATCTGTGTCCTCTCTGTGTCAGTATCTGTGTCCTCCTCTCTGTGTCAGTATCAGTGTCCTCTGTGTCAGTATCTGTGTCCTCTCTGTGTCAGTATCTGTGTCCTCCTCTCTGTGTCAGTATCAGTGTCCTCAGTGTCAGTATCTGTGTCCTCCTCTCTGTGTCAGTATCTGTGTCCTCCTCTCTGTGTCAGTATCTGTGTCCTCCTCTCTGTGTCAGTATCAGTGTCCTCCTCTCTGTGTCAGTATCTGTGTCAGTATCAGTGTCCTCTGTGTCATTATCTGTGTCAGTATCAGTGTCCTCTGTGTCAGTATCTGTGTCCTCCTCTCTGTGTCAGTATCAGTGTCCTCTGTGTCAGTATCTGTGTCAGTATCAGTGTCCTCTGTGTCAGTATCTGTGTCCTCCTCTCTGTGTCAGTATCTGTGTCCTCCTCTCTGTGCCAGTATCTGTGTCCTCTGTGTCAGTATCTGTGTCCTCTCTGTGTCATTTTATTAAGCCACTTTGTCCATCTCCATCCTGGCCAAACCCTGTGTGATGGGATGGTGTTTTTTCTCTGGGCTTACTGGCTAACTTAGGCTTTCACACTGGATCAGAAACATTAGAGGGAAATGAAAATGAATCTCAACATCAGATGACATTTATCACCATGGTCATTAGTGAGGGAAGCAAGTAGAGAGTAAAGAAAGAGTTGGAGAGAGAGAGAGAGAGAGAGAGAGAGAGGGGGAGAGAGAAAGAGAGAGAGACGTGGTGAAAAGATGCTCACTCAGGTCATCTGGCCATAACAAGAGGAGTACCACAGGATGTATTGTGTTCACACACATCCACCCAGATCTGACCCAGTATATATTCTGTTCTTACCATAGACATATAGTATATATAGTGTTCTTACCGTAGACATATAGTATATATAGTGTTCTTACCGTAGACATATAGCATATATAGTGTTCTTACCGTAGACATATAGTATATATTGTGTTCTTACCGTAGACATATAGTATA
>CM055746.1:17499076-17521576 GCA_029465975.1 Dallia pectoralis | reverse complement strand
AGGAGGTGTCACGACATAACTTAAGAGGAGGTGTCACGACATAATTTAGAAGAACAGACTGTAGAGACGTGTGGGGAATCGACAGTCAAACTGCCTCACCTAGCCATTCAAATGTATGTTGTGTTATAGGACATCTATTTGACTGAACCAGTGTTAGCGCCAAACACAGATGAAGCGAAACATTATAATCTAACATGCTGTTGGTTCAACGTGTGACACCAAAACAGCGCCGACCAAGTTAACTAATGGGGAGGTGGAGTCACTGTCGATCAGACTCATTGATCCAGTACAGATGTGAGGTGGAGTCACTGTGGATAAGACTTGTTGATCCAGTACAGATGTGAGGTGGAGTCACTGTGGATCAGACTTGTTGATCCAGTACAGATGTGAGGTGGAGTCACTGTGGATCAGACTTGTTGGTCCAGTACAGATGTGAGGTGGAGTCACTGTGGATCAGACTTGTTGATCCAGTACAGATGTGAGGTGGAGTCACTGTGGATCAGACTTGTTGGTCCAGTACAGATGTGAGGTGGAGTCACTGTGGATCACACTTATTGATCCAGTACAGATGTGAGGTGGAGTCACTGTGGATCAGACTCATTGATCCAGTACAGATGTGAGGTGGAGTCACTGTGGATCAGACTTGTTGATCCAGTACAGATGTGAGGTGGAGTCACTGTGGATCAGACTTATTGATCCAGTACAGATGTGAGGTGGAGTCACTGTGGATAAGACTTGTTGATCCAGTACAGATGTGAGGTGGAGTCACTGTGGATCAGACTTATTGATCCAGTACAGATGTGAGGTGGAGTCACTGTGGATAAGACTTGTTGGTCCAGTACAGATGTGAGGTGGAGTCACTGTGGATCACACTTGTTGATCCAGTACAGATGTGAGGTGGAGTCACTGTGGATCAGACTTGTTGATCCAGTACAGATGTGAGGTGGAGTCACTGTGGATCAGACTTGTTGATCCAGTACAGATGTGAGGTGGAGTCACTGTGGATCAGACTTGTTGGTCCAGTACAGATGTGAGGTGGAGTCACTGTGGATCAGATCATTGATCCAGTACAGATGTGAGGTGGAGTCACTGTGGATCAGATCATTGATCCAGTACAGATGTGAGGTGGAGTCACTGTGGATCAGACTTGTTGGTCCAGTACAGATGTGAGGTGGAGTCACTGTGGATCAGACTTGTTGGTCCAGTACAGATGTGAGGTGGAGTCACTGTGGATCAGACTTGTTGATCCAGTACAGATGTGAGGTGGAGTCACTGTGGATCAGACTCATTGATCCAGTACAGATGTGAGGTGGAGTCACTGTGGATCAGACTTGTTGGTCCAGTACAGATGTGAGGTGGAGTCACTGTGGATCAGACTTGTTGGTCAGTACAGATGTGAGGTGGAGTCACTGTGGATCACACTTGTTGGTCCAGTACAGATGTGGGGTGGAGTCACTGTGGATCAGACTTGTTGATCCAGTACAGATGTGAGGTGGAGTCACTGTGGATCAGACTTGTTGGTCCAGTACAGATGTGAGGTGGAGTCACTGTGGATCACACTTATTGATCCAGTACAGATGTGAGGTGGAGTCACTGTGGATCAGACTTGTTGATCCAGTACAGATGTGAGGTGGAGTCACTGTGGATCAGACTTGTTGATCCAGTACAGATGTGAGGTGGAGTCACTGTGGATCAGACTCGTTGGTCCAGTACATCCTACAGATGTGTGTTACGGAACAATGTGTGCAGTGTGCCAGGGTGCATTGTCCAATTGAAAAAGGCCACTCCCACTATTTTTCTAACTGATTTTTTTCACAACAACATCACCTTTGATTTACTGTATTTACTTATTTTGTGCCTAGTGCAGACTCTGCAGACATTTTATACCAGCTTATCCACATAGGAGCTAACTACCATTTCACTGAGCGATAAACGCACAGGAAGACAGGAAGACTTGTTGGGTCTCTAGAGAGTTTAAGTTGAGAGTTTGTATTTGACAGAGACAAGATGAAAACTTTACTATGTCTTCTGTCTTTAACCACTGGTATGATGAAACTCCTTCTAATATGGTGACACCGTTTGAAAAAAAAACATCCATTTCAATCCAGTTGTTTTCAAGATTTGGAATTTTATGGTTTGGAATTGAAGTGTTTTGGAACACAGTGTCATCAGATGACACGTCTACTGATGACACGTCTTCTGATGACACGTCTACTGATGACACGTCTACTGATGACACGTCTACTGATGACACGTCTGCTGATGACACTAACTGCTGATGACACGTCTGCTGATGACACGTCTGCTGATGACACGTCTACTGATGACACGTCTGCTGATGACACGTCTACTGATGACACGTCTACTGATGACACGTCTACTGATGACACGTCTACTGATGACACGTCTACTGATGACACGTCTGCTGATGAAACGTCTACTGATGACACGTCTGCTGATGACACGTCTACTGATGACACGTCTACTGATGACACGTCTACTGATGACACGTCTGCTGATGACACGTCTACTGATGACACGTCTACTGATGACACGTCTACTGATGACACGTCTACTGATGACACGTCTACTGATGACACGTCTGCTGATGAAACGTCTACTGATGACACGTCTGCTGATGACACGTCTGCTGATGACACGTCTACTGATGACACGTCTACTGATGACACGTCTGCTGATGACACGTCTACTGATGACACGTCTACTGATGACACGTCTACTGATGACACGTCTACTGATGACACGTCTACTGATGACACGTCTGCTGATGAAACACGTCTACTGATGACACGTCTGCTGATGACACGTCTACTGATGACACGTCTACTGATGACACGTCTACTGATGACACGTCTGCTGATGACACGTCTGCTGATGACACGTCTACTGATGACACGTCTACTGATGACACGTCTACTGATGACACGTCTACTGATGACACGTCTACTGATGACACGTCTACTGATGACACGTCTGCTGATGACACGTCTGCTGATGTGTTATGATGTCACATCTACTAATGATGTGTGTTATGATGTGTGTGTGTGTGTGTGTGTATGTATATATATATGTGTGCGTGTGTGTGTGTATATATGTGTGTGTATCTGTGTGTGTGTGTGTGTATATATGTGTGTGCATATATTATGTGTGTTTTGATGTCACATCTAATAATGTTGTGTGTTATGATGTCACATCTAATAATGTTGTGTTATGATGTCACATATAATAATGTTGTGTTATGATGTCACATATAATAATGTTGTGTTATGATGTCATATATAATAATGTTGTGTTATGATGTCACATATAATAATGATGTGTTTTATGATGTCACATATAATAATGATGTGTTATGATGTCACATATAATAATGTTGTGTGTTATGATGTCACATATAATAATGTTGTGTGTTATGATGTCACATATAATAATGTTGTGTGTTATGATGTCACATCTAATAATGTTGTGTTATGATGTCACATATAATAATGATGTGTGTTATGATGTCACATATTATAATGTTGTGTTATGATGTCACATATAATAATATTGTGTTATGATGTCACATATAATAATGTTGTGTTATGATGTCACATCTAATAATGATGTGTTTTATGATGTCACATATAATAATGTTGTGTTATGATGTCACATATAATAATGTTGTGTTATGATGTCACATATAATAATGTTGTGTTATGATGTCACATCTAATAATGATGTGTGTTATGATGTCACATCTAATAATGTTGTGTGTTATGATGTCACATATAATAATGTTGTGTTATGATGTCACATATAATAATGTTGTGTTATGATGTCACATATAATAATGTTGTGTTATGATGTCACATATAATAATGATGTGTGTTATGATGTCACATATAATAATGTTGTGTTATGATGTCACATCTAATAATGATGTGTGTTATGATGTCACATATAATAATGATGTGTGTTATGATGTCACATATAATAATGATGTGTTTTATGATGTCACATATAATAATGTTGTGTTATGATGTCACATATAATAATGTTGTGTTATGATGTCACATATAATAATGATGTGTTTTATGATGTCACATATAATAATGTTGTGTTATGATGTCATATATAATAATGTTGTGTTATGATGTCACATATAATAATGATGTGTTTTATGATGTCACATATAATAATGATGTGTTATGATGTCACATATAATAATGTTGTGTGTTATGATGTCACATATAATAATGTTGTGTGTTATGATGTCACATATAATAATGTTGTGTGTTATGATGTCACATCTAATAATGTTGTGTGTTATGATGTCACATCTAATAATGTTGTGTTATGATGTCACATATAATAATGATGTGTGTTATGATGTCACATATTATAATGTTGTGTTATGATGTCACATATAATAATGTTGTGTTATGATGTCACATATAATAATGTTGTGTTATGATGTCACATCTAATAATGATGTGTTTTATGATGTCACATATAATAATGTTGTGTTATGATGTCACATATAATAATGTTGTGTTATGATGTCACATATAATAATGTTGTGTTATGATGTCACATCTAATAATGATGTGTGTTATGATGTCACATCTAATAATGTTGTGTGTTATGATGTCACATATAATAATGTTGTGTTATGATGTCACATATAATAATGTTGTGTTATGATGTCACATATAATAATGTTGTGTTATGATGTCACATATAATAATGATGTGTGTTATGATGTCACATCTAATAATGATGTGTGTTATGATGTCACATATAATAATGATGTGTGTCTTGATGTCACATATAATAATGTTGTGTTATGATGTCACATCTAATAATGATGTGTGTTATGATGTCACATATAATAATGATGTGTGTTATGATGTCACATATAATAATGATGTGTTTTATGATGTCACATATAATAATGTTGTGTTATGATGTCACATATAATAATGTTGTGTTATGATGTCACATATAATAATGTTGTGTTATGATGTCACATATAATAATGATGTGTTTTATTTAGAGACAGAGGGCTGGAGATAAATTGTGTTTTCAATAGCCCAGAATTTAGTCTCAAACTTTACTATTTTATTTCAGATATAGACTCTCTGACAGATTTCTACGTTGGCTGAATTCCAATGAATGACAGAAGATATGCGATGGGAACAAAAAAGAGAGATGAGGAAAGAGATGAGGAGGAGAGAAGAACATGACTTCCCACTGACAGGCCATGCTGTCTGCCATATTGTACCCTCCCTGAGGATACAGAAAGAGAGAGGGAGGTGGAGAGGGAGAGATGAGAAGAGAGGGAGGGAGGTGGAGAGAGAGGAAAGAGGGAGGGAGGTGGAGAGGGAGAGAGGAGGAGAGAGGGAGAGAGAGAGGGAGGCAGGTGGAGAGAGAGAGAGGGAGAGAGAGATGGAGGTGAAGAGAGAGAGAGGGTGAGAGAGGGAGGGAGGTGAAGAGAGAGAGAGGGAGGGAGAGATGGAGGGTAAAAGAGGGAGGGAGGGGAAGAGAGAGGGAGAGGTTGAGTAAGCGAGAGCGAGGAAGTGATTTGCAGAGAGGGAGAGAGAAAGACGGGTATATTGGGAAGAAGAAAGAGGGAGGGAGAGAGAGTGGGAGAAAGAAAGGAGTGAGGTAGGGAAGGATAGAGTGAGTGATAAAAGGAGTGGAGAGATGGAGTAGCAGATGGAGAGAGAGATGGAGTGATGGAGTAACAGATGGATGGAGAGATGGAGTGATGGAGTAACAGATGGATGGAGAGATGGAGTGATGGAGTAAGAGATGGATGGAGAGAGGGATGGAGTGATGGAGTAACAGATGGATGGAGTGAGTGAGTACATACTGCCAGCTGGCTTTTACAGTTACACTGTAACTTTGGGTAAACCTCCCACTGCTGTCCTAAACTTTTGATTCAGTATTGTACTCCCATTGTCTCACTGTTTTCTTAGTATCTTTCTCTTTTATCTCTCTCTTTCTTTTCCTTTTTGACTATATCTCTCTCCTTTTCTCTCTCCTGTGTCTCCATGCCCTTCAGTCAATCATCTCGTTCCCCCCTTCTCTCCTTTGCCAATTTACTGCTAACACAGCAGAGCTGTCAATCACTCGGTCTCCAGGGGAGGCGGGCTCTGAGCCTAAACAGGAAGTGACTGAGCATGCAGAACAGATGATTTAAAAACGTGAAGGAGAAAGAAAGCGAGATATAGAGAGAGTAAACAGAGGGTAAACAGATAGTAAACAGAGAGTGAGGTGGGAGAAAGCACACACTTAGAAGATATGAAAACAAATCTACAAACTGTGTGTGCCTGTTTGTCTGTGTGTGTGTGCCTGTTTGTTTGTCTGTGTGCCTGTTTGTTTGTCTGTGTGCCTGTTTGTCTGTCTGTTTATCTGTGTGTTGTCGTTTACACATTAATGCTTTCTGAATCTTGTACCCCGCGAGAGTGGAGAGGAAAAACCAGGGATTGCCAAACAACAAACAATTAAACTGACAGAAACGCTTCAGTCGATCCGCTTCATGACAGAGACCTTCGCTGTGTCACAGTAGGCTGTGTGTGTGTATATATATGTGTGTGTGTGTGTGTGTGTATATATATATGTGTGTGTGTGTGTGTGTGTGTGTGTATATATGTGTGTGTGTGTGTGTGTGTGTGTGTATATATATATGTGTGTGTGTGTGTGTATATATGTGTGTGTGTGTGTGGGTGTATATATATATATATATGTGTGTGGGTGTGTGTATATATATGTGTGTGTGTGTATATATGTGTGTGTGTGTGTGTGTGTGTGTGTGTGTGTGTGTATATATGTGTGTATGTGTGTGTGTATGTATATGTGTGTGTGTGTATATATATGTGTGTGTGTGTGTGTGTATATATATATGTGTGTGTGTGTATATATATATATATATGTGTGTGTGTGTGTGTGGGTGTATATATATATATATATATGTGTGTGGGTGTGTGTATATATATATGTGTGTGTGTGTATATATATGTGTGTATGTGTGTGTATGTATATGTGTGTATATATATATATATATGTGTGTGTGTGTATATATGTGTGAGTGTCTGTGTGTGTGTGTGTTTGTGTGTGTGTTTGTGTATATATGTGTGTCTGTGTGTGTGTGTGTATATATGCGTGTCCGTGTGTGTGTGTGTGTGTGTATGTGTATGCGTGTGTATGTGTATGCTGTTTTGTTATCAGACTATATAAAGTAAACTTTCTAACAACCTGAAATTGTAAGCAAAATAAATTGTAGGCTAATAACTAGAGAGCACTTAAATTATGTAAACAAAAGCAGTGATTATGAGAAGGTTTGTTTTTTGAACCAGGAACCATAGAGACTGTTTGACTTGTATTGCAACATCCAATTAGGAGCTTTATTGACAGTATCTGTCTAGTGTGCTTCAGAGGTGCTTATATTCAATAGAACAAGGGAGAAGAGCCAACACATTCATGCTGTCAAACTGCGCTGTACCAAGTTGTTGGAAATGGGAACATCTACGAGAAGACTAGCTAGCCAAAATGCATCATATATGGAATAATGCTAGGCTAGCTAGCCGAGATGCATTATATATGGAATAATGCTAGGCTAGCATAGCCAATATGCATCATATATGGAATAATGCTAGGCTAGCGTAGGCAATATGCGTCATATATGGAATAATGCTAGGCTAGCGTAGCCAATATGCGTCATATATGGAATAATGCTAGGCTAGCGTAGCCGATATGCATCATATATGGAATAATGCTAGGCTAGCTAGCCGACATGCATCATATATGGAATAATGCTAGGCTAGCGTAGCCGATATGCATCATATATGGAATAATGCTAGGCTAGCGTAGCCAATATGCGTCATATATGGAATAATGCTAGGCTAGCGTAGCCGATTTGCATCATATATGGAATAATGCTAGGCTAGCTAGCCGATATGCATCATATATGGAATAATGCTAGGCTAGCGTAGCCGATATGCATCATATATGGAATAATGCTAGGCTAGCATAGCCGACCTCCCCGGAAATCATCACCTTAACGTGGTGGAGAGGTTTGTGTGCCCCTATGAACCTGAGGGCTGGGTTGTCTGGAGCTTCATGCTCCTGGTAGGGTTTCCCAAGGCCAAGTGGTCTCAGGCGAGGGGCCAGACTAAGAATGGTTCACCAAGATCCCATGAAAGATAGAGGGAAAAGGCGCGAGACCCTGCCTGGAGGAAGCCCAGGGCCCTCGTCTGGAGCCAGGCCCAGACGGCGGGCTCGAAAGCGAGCGTCTGGTGGCCGGGTTTGCCACGGAGCCCGGCCGGGCATAGCCCGAACGAGATACGTGGCATCTCTCTCCTCTCCATCCTGTGGGCCCACCACTCACAGGAACAACCGCAGGGGTCGGGTGCGCTGTCATATGGGTGGCAGTGAAGGTGGGGGGTCTCGACGGATCAGACCCGGGCGGCAGAAGCTTGCTTTGGGGACGTGGAACGTCACCTCGCTGGGGGGGAAGGAGCCAGAACTTGTGCGTGAGGTGGAGCGATACCAGTTGGATCTGGTGGGACTTACCTCTACGCACAACCGTGGCTCTGGAACCTTACTCCTGGATAGGGGTTGGACTCTGTTCTTCTCTGGAGTTGCCCAGGGTGAGAGGCGGCAAAGCTGGTGTGGGGATACTCACGAGCCCACATCTGAGCATGGCGGTGTTGGAGTTTACCCCAGTGGATGAGAGGGTTGCCTCCCTACGCCTAAGGGTGGTGGGGGGCAAAACTCTGACTGTTGTTTGTGCTTATGCACCAAACAGTAGTTCGGAGTATTCAGCCTTCTTGGAGACCCTGAAGGGAGTCCTATATAGGGCTCCAGTAGGGGACTCCATCATTCTGCTGGGAGACTTCAACGCACATGTGGGCATCGATGGAGACACCTGGAGTGGCGTGATTGGGAGGAACGGCCTCCCTGATCTAAACCCGAGCGGTCGTTTGTTATTGGACTTCTGCTAGTCATGGATTGTCTATAACAAACACCATGTTTGAACATAAGGAGGCGCATAAGTGGACATGGTACCAGAGCACCCTAGGCCGAAGGTCAATGATCGATTTTGTGATTGTATCGGCTGATCTAAGGCCGCATGTTTTGGACACTCGGGTGAAGAGAGGGGCAGAGCTGTCAACTGATCACCATCTGGTAGTGAGTCGGATCAGAGGGTGGGGAAAGACTTTGGACAGACCAGGTAAGCCCAAACGGGTAGTGCGGGTGAACTGGGAACGTCTGGAGGAGGCCCCTGTCCGAAAGATCTTCAACTCACACCTCCGGCGGAGCTTTTCAGGCATCCCTGTGGAGGTTGGGGGCATTGAACCTGAGTGGGCAATGTTCAAAGCTTCTATTGCTGAAGCTGCGGCGGTGAGCTGTGGTCTCAAGGTCCTAGGTGCCTCAAGGGGTGGTAACCCTAGAACACCGTGGTGGACCACGGTGGTCAGGGAAGCTGTCCGACTGAAGAAGGAGGCCTTCAGGGATATGCTATCCCTGGGGACTCCGGAGGCAGTTGCAGGGTACCGACAGGCCCGAAGGGCTGCAGCCGCTGCCGTGTCAGAGGCAAAGCAGCGGGTGTGGGAGAAGTTTGGAGAAGCTATGGAGAAGGACTTTCGTTCGGCACCAAAATGCTTCTGGAAAACCGTTCGGCACCTCAGAAGGGGAAAACGGGGAACCATCCAAGCTGTGTACAGTAAGGATGGGACACTGTTGACCTCAACTGATGATGTGATCGGGCGCTGGAAAGAGCATTTTGAGGAGCTCCTGAATCCAACCTACACGCCCTCTAGTATAGAGGCAGAGCTGGAGGCTGATGGAGGGTCATCGTCAGTTTCCCTGGGGGAAGTCGCTGAGGTAGTCAAACAACTCCACAGTGGCAAAGCCCCAGGGACTGATGAGATTCGTCCAGAAATGCTAAAAGCTTTGGGTGGGGAAGGGCTGTCTTGGTTGACACGCCTCTTCAACATTGCACGGAAGTCTGGGACAGTGCCAGAGGAGTGGCAGACCGGGGTGGTGGTTCCCCTCTTCAAAAAGGGGGACCAGAGAGTGTGTGCCAATTACAGAGGTATCACACTCCTCAGCCTCCCTGGTAAAGTGTACTCCAAAGTGCTGGAAAGGAGGGTTCGACCAATAGTCGAACCTCAGATTGAAGAGGAACAATGCGGTTTTCGTCCTGGCCGGGGAACCACGGACCAGCTCTTTACTCTCGCAAGGATCCTGGAGGGGGCCTGGGAGTATGCCCATCCAGTCTACATGTGTTTTGTGGATCTGGAGAAGGCGTATGACCGGGTACCCCGGGATCTTTGTGGGAGGTGCTGCGGAGTATGGGGTGAGGGGGTCTCTTCTCAGGGCCATCCAATCTCTGTACGCTCAAAGCATGAGCTGTGTCCGTGTCCTCGGCAGTAAGTCGGATTCGTTCCCGGTGGGGGTTGGCCTCCGCCAGGGCTGCGCTTTGTCACCAATCCTGTTTGTAATATTCATGGACAGGATATCAAGGCGTAGTCATGGGGGGGAGGGGTTCCCGTTCGGTGGGCTAATGGTCACATCACTGCTTTTTGCGGATGATGTGGTCCTGATGGCCTCATCGGTCGGTGACCTTCAGCACTCACTGGATCGGTTCGCAGCCGAGTGTGAAGCGGCTGGGATGAGGGTTAGCACCTCTAAATCTGAGGCCATGACTCTCAGCAGGAAACCGGTGGAGTGCCTACTCCGGGTAGGGAATGAGTCCTTACTCCAAGTGAAGGAGTTCAAGTACCTCGGGTCTTGTTCGCGAGTGAGGGAACAATGGAGCGGGAGATTGGTCGGAGGATCGGAGCAGCGGGGGCGGTGTTGCATTCGCTTCACCGCACCGTTGTGACGAAAAGAGAGCTGAGCCGAAAGACAACCGGTCAATCTTTGTTCCTACCCTCACCTATGGTCATGAAAGCTGGGTCATGACCGAAAGAACGAGATCGCGGGTACAAGCGGCCGAAATGGGTTTTCTCAGAAAGGTGGCTGGCCTCTCCCTTAGGGATAGGGTGAGAAGCTCAGTCATCCGAGAGGAACTCGGAGTACAGCCGCTGCTCCTTTGCGTAGAAAGGAGCCAGTTGAGGTGGTTCGGGCATCTTGTACGAATGCCACCTGGGCGCCTCCCTAGAGAGGTGTTCCAGGCACGTCCAGCTGGGAGGAGACCTCGGGGAAGACCCAGGACTAGGTGGAGAGATTATATCTCCACACTGGCCTGGGAACGCCTCGGGATTCCCCAGTCAGAGCTGGCTAATGTTGCCCGGGAAAGGGAAGTTAGGGGTCCCCTGCTAGAGCTGCTACCCCCGCGACCCGACCCCGGATAAGCGGTTGAAGATGAGATGAGCATAGCCGAGATGCATCATATATGGAATAATGCTAGGCTAGCGTAGCCGATATGCATCATATATGGAATAATGCTACGCTAGCGTAGCCGATATGCATCATATATGGAATAATGCTAGGCTAGTAAGCCGATAGACATCATATATGGAATAATGCTAGGCTAGCGTAGTCGACATGCATCATATATGGAATAATGCTAGGCTAGTAAGCCTATATGCATCATATATGGAATAATGCTAGGCTAGTAAGCCTATATGCGTCATATATGGAATTATGCTAGGCTAGCGTAGCCGACATGCATCATATATGGAATAATGCGAGCATTTGTATAGTTGTTTGTGAATGTAAACAGATCATTTTGTTACAGTGTTTGATGTTTCCAGTACACGTTTTACAAATAACATCTCACTAAACATTCAAAACAGCGCACATTCCTCTAAGGTCTTCACTGAGGGTTGTCAGTTGTCAGTCAGGGTTTATGTACAGTTTACTTGGAGACATTCAGTATTGCGAGGATAGAACAACACCTTAGCTCTGCCATTTTGCTTTAAAGTCTAGAAACAGAAATAACATTCTGTCAGCAGAATAAATTATCAAAGTGTGGAGGAGTTGTCTCTATGATATCCTCATGGTATCTTCAATGTTTGTACAGAAGGGTTCCCTCAAGGGCATTCTGAGAGAGAAGAAAGAGATAACTGATTCTATCACACACACAAAAGTCCACAGTACACACACATGCACACTTTCATGTGCTCACTTGTGTGTGATGTTTTATTTTATTACTCAAAGAACATCTGAAGTGGCACCATGCCCCTATCAAGTACACTACTTATGAGTATGGCCCCTGTGAATATGGAGTCAATTAGGACACATCCGGAGACTATAAACATCAATGCCACCATCTAACATAAGCGACTGGAGAGTCTCACTTGATGGTTTCTCATGATTTCCACTCATCAATTAGGACACATCCGGAGACTATACACATCAATGCCACCATCTAACACAAGCGACTGGAGAGTCTCACTTGATGGTTTCTCATGTTTTCCATTCATCTGTCCTATCCTGTCCTCTCCTGTCCTTCTCTTGTTTCCTCTCCCCTCACATGCTATTCTCTAAAACGTCTTTTTAAATGCAGTGCCACTTCTTCTACATCTCCCAAGCATCCTAATGAGTTTTGACTGTTGAATACAATAGTGTCAACTTGTGTTTCCTTTATAAGGGACGTGTCAAGGCCCTCAACCCAACAACGGTCCAATACATCCAGAGTTTGGCTCTGTACTTCCCAGGGTTAGGTGAGGAACCCTAATATAACTGTCTACTAGACCACTGGATTAGGTGAGGAACCCTAATAAGACTGTCTACTAGACCACTGGGTTAGGTGAGGAACCCTAATAAGACTGTCTACTAGACCACTAGGTTAGGTGAGGAACCCTAATATAACTGTCTACTAGACCACTGGGTTAGGTGAGGAACCCTAATAAGACTGTCTACTAGACCACTGGGTTAGATGAGGAACCCTAATAAGACTGTCTACTAGACCACTGGGTTAGGTGAGGAACCCTAATAAAACTGTCTACTAGACCACTGGGTTAGGTGAGGAACCCTAATAAGACTGTCTACTAGACCACTGGGTTAGGTGAGGAACCCTAATAAAACTGTCTACTAGACCACTGGGTTAGGTGAGGAACCCTATTTTAACTGTCTACTAGACCACTGGGTTAGGTGAGGAACCCTAATAAGACTGTCTACTAGACCACTGGGTTAGGTGAGGAACCCTAATAAAACTGTCTACTAGACCACTGGGTTAGGTGAGGAACCCTATTTTAACTGTCTACTAGACCACTGGGTTAGGTGAGGAACCCTATTTTAACTGTCTACTAGACCACTGGGTTAGGGTTAGGTGAAGAGCATTATGAAGCATTATGAAGCATTATGAAGCTTAATAATGATGTGTTTGTTTATTAGAACTACATGGTAAATAATGAATTTGTATGATACTGATCGTCTGTAATTTCTCCTTAGACTGAGACAGCACATATCCACTATTGTGTTTTGATATTATATCGTACTATACTATATTTTAGTGCTACATTGTGGTACTATATTGTAGTACTACGTGCTTCTGTATCTGTGTGTGTTCAGATCTCTTATTATTACAGGCTGTGGCTGGAATGATGGCATCAGATCTCTAACCGATTCATCAATGTGACGTAACCTTCTGATAAAGATTCAAACACACACACACGCACATGCACGAACACGAACACGCACACGCACACACGCACACGCACACGGGTGTGATTAGGATTAGCTAAGTGTCCTGCATCCTGTCAGTCACTCATTCTTACCTGGGATCTACAATTAATAGTGATTAGAATCCTATTGAAGGATAAAGTTTGTTCATTAACAAATAGATAAGATTGAGATGAGATCCGTTGAGCCCAAAACGCAATAACATCAGTACGAGATACCATCATCTAAAGAACGTCATCCTGGGCTCACATCCCAAATGAGCTCAATCAAGTCTTCAGCTAGCAAACTTACAATCTACAGGCTACATTTAGCCGTTAACGTAGACAAAACAAAGTGCAGACTGGGAAAAGGAAGAGAGAAAGGGATGGAGAGAGATGTGTGACAGAGGAAGAGAAAGACTGAGGGGGCAGAAGAGAGAAGAAAGGATGTGTGACGGAGGAAGAGAAACTTGGGGGACACTATTGATGAGCTAAAACATCTGGTAAAACATAGGACATCTCTCTCCTCTCTGCTTTACATGTATCCTGGCTAAAGGACTCTGTTCCTGGCATTTCTGCGGAGTCTGTCGGCTTGCATCTGTAGATAACTCTAATGGTGTTCTTCAACGTCAAAGGCTGCTGCAAAGATGTCGTCTAAACCCTTCTCTCCAGACCAAAAATGTATGTCGATCCACTGCACAACTCTCTATCTAGCCCAAGAATTCTGCTCCATCATTTTGGCAGTAGTTTACAGCATGTGTCCCGTTAGACAGGAAGTGTTTTTCCCTCAACACCGGAGCGCCACAGGGATGTGTGTTCTCACCCCTGTACAATTCACTCCACACCAACGACTGCACCTCCCACAATACACCTGTCAAGCTATTCCGCTTGCTATTTGAGTTTTGCAGATGACTCCACTCTGACAGCATTGTGTCAATGTACTAAGGGGAGAATGTTCGGCTTGTGACCTAATGATGTCAGGATAACATAAAAGCAACCAGATGACCCAATTTACAGCTGTCATAACACCCAGATGACCCAATGTACAGCTGTCATAACACCCAGATGACCCAATGTACAGCTGTCATAACATCCAGATGACCCAATGTACAGCTGTCATAACACCCAGATGACCCAATGTACAGCTGTCATAACACCCAGATGACCCAATATACAGCTGTCATAACACCCAGATGACCCAATGTACAGCTGTCATAACACCCAGATGACCCAATGTACAGCTGTCATAACACCCAGATGACCCGATGTACAGCTGTCATAACACCCAGATGACCCAATGTACAGCTGTCATAACACCCAGATGACACAATGTACAGCTGTCATAACACCTAGATGACCCAATGTACAGCTGTCATTACACCCAGGCGACCCAATGTACAGCTGTCATAACACCTAGATGACCCAATGTACAGCTGTCATTACACCCAGGCGACCCAATGTACAGCTGTCATAACACCCAGATGACCGAATGTACAGCTGTCATAACACCCAGATGACACAATGTACAGCTGTCATAACACCCAGATGACCCAATGTACAGCTGTCATAACACCCAGATGACCCAATGTACAGCTGTCATAACACCCAGATGACCCAATGTACAGCTGTCATAACACCCAGATGACCCAATGTACAGCTGTCATAACACCCAGATGACCGAATGTACAGCTGTCATAACATCCAGATGACCCAATGTACAGCTGTCATAACACCCAGATGATCCAATGTACAGCTGTCATAACACCCAGATGACCCGATGTACAGCTGTCATAACACCCAGATGACCCAATGTACAGCTGTCATAACACCCAGATGACCGAATGTACAGCTGTCATAACACCCAGATGACCCAATGTACAGCTGTCATAACACCCAGATGACCCAATGTACAGCTGTCATAACACCCAGATGACCCAATGTACAGCTGTCATAACACCCAGATGACCCAATGTACAGCTGTCATAACACCCAGATGACCCAATGTACAGCTGTCATAACACCCAGATGACCCAATGTACAGCTGTCATAACACCCAGATGACCCGTGTACAGCTGTCATAACACCCAGATGACCCAATGTACAGCTGTCATAACACCCAGATGACCCAATGTACAGCTGTCATAACACCTAGATGACCCAATGTACAGCTGTCATTACACCCAGATGACCGAATGTACAGCTGTCATAACACCCAGATGACCCAATGTACAGCTGTCATAACACCCAGATGACCCAATGTACAGCTGTCATAACACCCAGATGACCCAATGTACAGCTGTCATAACACCCAGATGACCCAATGTACAGCTGTCATAACACCCAGATGACCCAATGTACAGCTGTCATAACACCCAGATGACCCAATGTACAGCTGTCATAACACCTAGATGACCCAATGTACAGCTGTCATTACACCCAGATGACCGAATGTACAGCTGTCATAACACCCAGATGACCCAATGTACAGCTGTCATAACACCCAGATGACCCAATGTACAGCTGTCATAACACCCAGATGACCCAATGTACAGCTGTCATAACACCCAGATGACCCAATGTACAGCTGTCATAACACCCAGATGACCCAATGTACAGCTGTCATAACACCCAGATGACCCAATGTACAGCTGTCATAACACCCAGATGACCCAATGTACAGCTGTCATAACACCCAGATGACCCAATGTACAGCTGTCATAACACCTAGATGACCCAATGTACAGCTGTCATTACACCCAGATGACCGAATGTACAGCTGTCATAACACCCAGATGACCCAATGTACAGCTGTCATAACACCCAGATGACCCAATGTACAGCTGTCATAACACCCAGATGACCCAATGTACAGCTGTCATAACACCCAGATGACCCAATGTACAGCTGTCATAACACCCAGATGACCCAATGTACAGCTGTCATAACACCCAGATGACCCAATGTACAGCTGTCATAACACCCAGATGACCCAATGTACAGCTGTCATAACACCTAGACACTAAATCAGAGTGATACTAAATCAGAGAAATATTAAATCAGAGAGATACTAAATCAGAGATACTAAGTCTGAGAAATAATAAATCTGAGAGATACTAAATCAGCCACTAAATCAGAGAGATACTAAATCAGAGAGATACTAAATCTGATAGGATTCTGTTGGCACCATCTACTTGGTCAAAACATCAATAATCCCTTTATCAAATGACCGACGGCTCAATATAATCTGTTTCAAACTACTCAGGCCAATATCAATTCCTCCTTTTGAAACGGTTAAGCCTCCACTATGCAGGGCGTTTTGGTCGCAGCTATAAGCTGTCAACTCGTCCAGCTCCTTGGTGTTATCTGATCAACAGAAGCTTGGACTGCAGTAGGAGAGCATTCACTTCAGGTCCACAGTAAATGCTCAGCTGCTAAAGCATGACGCTTACATCTCTAACACTGACAGGCTTGTAGGCTTCGCATCTCAGTTGGGGGTGATATTGGATGGCAACCCAACTCTGGATACGAGTGTCAACTCACTGAATCACTTCTCCATGTTCCATTCATTCAGAATCATCAGATTCATCACAAACAGTTTTATTGCCATCAACACACACGTAATAAACAAATATGAACAATAGACTACAGTAAATTACAAAAATATGTAATATGTTAATATGTGCTAATCTAAGGTGCAACTGTCCAGTGATAGTTCTAAAAGAATGTGAATGTGGGGAGCTATTGTGTGTTAATAGAAAAAAAGTTTAAGAGTGCTCTGATGAATAAATGTTGAGTAATTAATGAGTAAATGATGAGTGATCGATCAGTAAACGATGAGTAATCAATGAGTAAATAATGAGTAATCGATCAGTAAATGTTGAGTAATCGATCAGTAAATGATGAGTAATCAATGAGTTAAATGATGAGTAATCGATGAGTTAAATTATGAGTAACCAATCAGTTAAATTATGAGTAATCGATCCGTAAATGATGAGTCTCAGGTCACCAACTGGGTTCAACCAATGAAGCTAAATGATGCGTCACAGGTAACAGTCCTGACCTTTGATCTCCTTCTCGTTCCTGAACCAGCGCAGGTCGGCTGCAGGTTTGGAGCCGTGGGTCATGCATGTCAGGGTGACCTCATCTCCTTCTAGGGCAGGCTTAGTCAGACCGTCAATCTCTGGCTTCTCTGGCACCCCTACAGGACAGGAGGGGAACATCTTAATAATAAAATAAAACACAGAAGCAAATAAACAGTGACAGGATGGGCAGGAAACAGACAGTGGCATGTGTCAAATTGCTGGGGAAAGTTCCTATAGATCCTTCCTGTTTTAGTGAGGTATAAATACGAGGTAACCATGAATTCCTGTTTTACTGAGGTATAAATACGAGGTAACCATGACTTCCTGTTTTACTGAGGTATAAATACGAGGTAACCATGAATTCCTGTTTTACTGAGGTATAAATACGAGGTAACCATGACTTCCTGTTTTACTGAGGTATAAATACGAGGTAACCATGACTTCCTGTTTTACTGAGGTATAAATACGAGGTAACCATGACTTCCTGTTTACTGAGGTATAAATACGAGGTAACCATGACTTCCTGTTTTACTGAGGTATAAATACGAGGTAACCATGACTTCCTGTTTTTTTGAGGTATAAATACGAGGTAACCATGACTTCCTGTTTTACTGAGGTATAAATACGAGGTAACCATGACTTCCTGTTTTACTGAGGTATAAATACGAGGTAACCATGACTTCCTGTTTTACTGAGGTATAAATACGAGGTAACCATGACTTCCTGTTTTACTGAGGTATAAATACGAGGTAACCATGACTTCCTGTTTTACTGAGGTATAAATACGAGGTAACCATGACTTCCTGTTTTACTGAGCTATAAATACGAGGTAACCATGACTTCCTGTTTTACTGAGGTATAAATACGAGGTAACCATGACTTCCTGTTTTACTGAGGTATAAATACGAGGTAACCATGACTTCATGTTTTACTGAGGTATAAATACGAGGTAACCATGACTTCCTGTTTTATTGAGGTATAAATACGAGGTAACCATGACTTCCTGTTTTACTGAGGTATAAATACGAGGTAACCATGACTTCCTGTTTTACTGAGGTATAAATACGAGGTAACCATGACTTCCTGTTTACTGAGGTATAAATACGAGGTAACCATGACTTCCTGTTTTACTGAGGTATAAATACGAGGTAACCATGACTTCCTGTTTTACTGAGGTATAAATACGAGGTAACCATGACTTCCTGTTTTACTGAGGTATAAATACGAGGTAACCATGACTTCCTGTTTTACTGAGGTATAAATACGAGGTAACCATGACTTCCTGTTTTACTGAGGTATAAATACGAGGTAACCATGACTTCCTGTTTTACTGAGGTATAAATACGAGGTAACCATGACTTCCTGTTTTACTGAGGTATAAATACGAGGTAACCATGACTTCCTGTTTTACTGAGCTATAAATACGAGGTAACCATGACTTCCTGTTTTACTGAGCTATAAATACGAGGTAACCATGACTTCCTGTTTTACTGAGGTATAAATACGAGGTAACCATGACTTCCTGTTTTACTGAGGTATAAATACGAGGTAACCATGACTTCCTGTTTTACTGAGGTATAAATACGAGGTAACCATGACTTCCTGTTTTACTGAGGTATGACTTCCTGTTTTACCATAAACTTCCTGTTTTACTGAGGTATAAATACGAGGTAACCATGACTTCCTGTTTTACTGAGGTATAAATACGAGGTAACCATGACTTCCTGTTTTATTGAGGTATAAATACGAGGTAACCATAACTTCCTGTTTTATTGAGGTATAAATACGAAGTAACCATAACTTCCTGTTTTACTGAGGTATAAATACGAGGTAACCATGCCTTCCTGTTTTACTGAGGTATAAATACGAGGTAACCATGACTTCCTGTTTTACTGAGGTATAAATACGAGGTAACCATGACTTCCTGTTTTACTGAGGTATAAATACAAGGTAACCATTAGTCACGCAGTTTTGTATTCAGGAAATACATTCTCGTGATTTTGGCTGAGAGACATTACCCACATCCTGACTGTCTTCCACATAATAAGATCAATCCAAATGGAATTGGATGTGATGTATTTTTCATGAATGTCTTTCCCACTGTTCCATGTCTCCCAGCTCTATAGAGCCTCCGGGTTTTAGTTTACACAATATAGACACTTTCTCCCATTCAACAAGACAGGGCTTCACCTCCCTCAAACCTCCTGGTGGTTTTCTGACCAACCTGACCTCCAACCTCCTAATGTATTTACTTAGTATATGTGGCCAGAGGCAAGTCTCAACCCGGAGCTTTTCCAGAACTTTCTCCCAGACTTCTTTTGTAGAGACCAGTTCTCGGTTATGCCGTGGGACCTTTCAGTAACAGCGGGATTTGATCATGTGATACTTTTATTTGAAACAAGCGCACTCTAATTTAGCATAGTGGGAGCTTTTCTTATAGCATTTTAGAATTGTCCACTTATTTCTAGTAAAGAGCGTCATCCAGACGTTTGTTTCCGTCGTAGTTCCATTTCTGAGATGATAGAGACTTTCTGGAGTGCGGCCATTTAAGTGGATCATAACCTAGGCTTGATAAATATGCAATCTGGATTTATTTGTAGTTACACTTTTTCCTACTTTACATACTGTACTACTTTGTGTAGATCAGTGACGGAAAATCACAATTTAATCTTTTTTAGATATATTTTTGTTCTAAATTGTGACACAACACAGTGTTAAAAATTCATAGAGTTTTTAAGTGAAATCACAGATTGCAATCCAGCGTCATTCTGGGTTTTATTGTTGGAGATGGTGATGTGGGGTCACTTTCCTTTAATGTTCTACTTTTAACTTCTAATTTGGATGACTGCTATTTTGTTAACAATGTTTAGAGACGTGACTTCACCATGGATTCACTATTTAAACAGATCTGGAAAAAAACACTGCACCAGCCAGAACAACAAACCCATCATAACTTGAACTGTTAGTGTATTCATTCAATGTGTATGTTTCAGTGTGTGTACGAGTGTGTGTGTGTGTGTTCTTACCCAGAACAGTGAGGTAGGCCTTGGCGGTCTTCACAGGCATGGTGAATAGAGAACAGGTGTACATCCCCTCATCAGATAGTGTTACCTCATTGATGCTAATGGTTAGCTCTGTCCAGGATGCACGAACCAGCTCAATACGGTGATCTCTCAGAGCTGGGAGAGAGTGGAGGGAGAGAGAGAGGGAGAGAGAGAGGGAGACAGAGGGAGAGACAGAGACAGAGGGAGAGACAGAGGGAGAGACAAGAGAATAAAGTGAGAAAAAGGGAATAGACAAATAAATCATTTGATACTTTATATTTTAACACACCCAGATATCAAGAGGAATGTCTGCTACTCTGGATGGAACAAGGTCAGAGAGTTGGGGACATGCTAGAACTTGGAGACATGCTAGAACTTGGAGACATGCTAGGACTTGGAGACATGCTAGGACTTGGAGACATGCTAGAACTTGGAGTTATGCTAGAACTTGGAGTTATGCTAGAACTTGGAGTTATGCTAGAACTTGGAGTTATGCTAGGACTTGGAGTTATGCTAGGACTTGGAGACATGCTAGAACTTGGGGACATGCTAGGACTTGGAGACATGCTAGAACTTGGGGACATGCTAGGACTCGGAAACAGCATGTTAGATGTGTTGATGGTTCTAGCCAATATATCTGCCTTTAATAGCATGAATCTAAAGTGTGTCTGGACAATTTATGTGTCACAAACACCCGGATAACTCCTGGACCTCATGCCTGAAAATGCACTCTGACATTTTTGACATGTGAAAAAGTGATCTCCCTACAGAAATGATGTGTCGTGAGAGGATCAATAGCATCGTAAAAGGTATGTGAAAATCAATCAGGCCCTTTCAAGACATGAATCTATCATGTAAATTATTGATGAGTTCAGATGAGAGTGCTTGTGTAATAGTTACTGTGGATATTATTGATCAGCCATGATTAGCATAGATATCAGTTACTATAGATATCAGTTCCTATAGATATCAGTTCCTATAGATATCAGTTCCTATAGATATCAGTTCCTATAGATATCAGTTACTATAGATATCAGTTACTATAGATATCAGTTACTATAGATATCAGTTACTATAGATATCAGTTACTATAGATATCAGTTCCAATAGATATCAGTTACTATAGATATCAGTTACTATAGATATCAGTTACTATAGATATCAGTTACTATAGATATCAGTTACTATAGATATCAGTTACTATAGATATCAGTTACTATAGATATCAGTTCCTATAGATATCAGTTCCTATAGATATCAGTTCCTATAGATATCAGTTCCTATAGATATCAGTTACTATAGATATCAGTTACTATAGATATCAGTTACTATAGATATCAGTTACTATAGATATCAGTTACTATAGATATCAGTTCCAATAGATATCAGGTCATATAGATATCAGTTCCTATGGATATCAGTTCCTATGTGTCACAGTAATGGTGGAACACAGACCCAAATCAGAGCTTCAGTGAAGCATACTTACTTTATTTCACATTTAACTACACAAAATAACAACAACAAAAACAGCATCCGGACAAAGCGCAACTTTACTGAAAATAATGAAAGACAAAATTGCCTCAACAGACACAAACTGAAATTGGCTCCCCAATTAGGGCAACACAAGGCAGCTGCCACTAATTGGGAAGCGAACATGAAATACAGATACGTAGAGGTCTGTCATGGCCTAAAAACCCTCTAGGGCCAACATGAAGTGGGCTTGAGACCTCGCTCTGACACTATGAGTCTTTT
>CM055746.1:17476576-17494076 GCA_029465975.1 Dallia pectoralis | reverse complement strand
GAGGAATGCTTGATGCCATGTGTCAGAGGAATGCTTGATGCCAGGTGTCAGAGGAATGCTTGATGCCATGTGTCAGAGGAATGCTTGATGCCAGGTGTCAGAGGAATGCTTGATGCCATGTGTCAGAGGAATGCTTGATGCCAGGTGTCAGAGGAATGCTTGATGCCATGTTTCAGAGGAATGCTTGATGCCAGGTGTCAGAGGAATGCTTGATGCCAGGTGTCAGAGGATTGCTTGATGCCAGGTGTCAGAGGAATGCTTGATGCCAGGTGTCAGATGAATGCTTGATGCCAAGTGTCAGAGGAATGCTTGATGCCATGTTTCAGAGGAATGCTTGATGCCAGGTGTCAGAGGAATGCTTGATGCCAGGTGTCAGAGGAATGCTTGATGCCAGGTGTCAGAGGAATGCTTGATGCCAGGTGTCAGAGGAATGCTTGATGCCAGGTGTCAGAGGAATGCTTGATGCCATGTGTCAGAGGACTGCTTGATGCCATGTTTCAGAGGAATGCTTGATGCCAGGTGTCAGAGGAATGCTTGATGCCATGTGTCAGAGGAATGCTTGATGCCAGGTGTCAGATGAATGCTTGATGCCAAGTGTCAGAGGAATGCTTGATGCCATGTTTCAGAGGAATGCTTGATGCCAGGTGTCAGAGGAATGCTTGATGCCAGGTGTCAGAGGAATGCTTGATGCCAGGTGTCAGAGGAATGCTTGATGCCAGGTGTCAGATGAATGCTTGATGCCAGGTGTCAGAGGAATGCTTGATGCCATGTTTCAGAGGAATGCTTGATGCCAGGTGTCAGAGGAATGCTTGATGCCAGGTGTCAGAGGATTGCTTGATGCCAGGTGTCAGAGGAATGCTTGATGCCAGGTGTCAGATGAATGCTTGATGCCAGGTGTCAGAGGAATGCTTGATGCCATGTTTCAGAGGAATGCTTGATGCCAGGTGTCAGAGGAATGCTTGATGCCAGGTGTCAGAGGAATGCTTGATGCCAGGTGTCAGAGGAATGCTTGATGCCAGGTGTCAGAGGAATGCTTGATGCCAGGTGTCAGAGGAATGCTTGATGCCATGTGTCAGAGGACTGCTTGATGCCATGTTTCAGAGGAATGCTTGATGCCAGGTGTCAGAGGAATGCTTGATGCCATGTGTCAGAGGAATGCTTGATGCCAGGTGTCAGATGAATGCTTGATGCCAAGTGTCAGAGGAATGCTTGATGCCATGTTTCAGAGGAATGCTTGATGCCAGGTGTCAGAGGAATGCTTGATGCCAGGTGTCAGAGGAATGCTTGATGCCAGGTGTCAGAGGAATGCTTGATGCCAGGTGTCAGATGAATGCTTGATGCCAGGTGTCAGAGGAATGCTTGATGCCATGTTTCAGAGGAATGCTTGATGCCAGGTGTCAGAGGAATGCTTGATGCCATGTTTCAGAGGAATGCTTGATGCCAGGTGTCAGAGGAATGCTTGATGCCAGGTGTCAAGCATAGTGAATTTTATTGTCTGGGGGCGTGATGGTAAAGTGGGAGATTTGAAAAGGGTAAATGAGATTCGGAATGTAACAGCATCAAGCCAAACCTACTTGTGGAAGGTGATTCAGGAAGCTTGGGGTAAAATCTCTTCAGATTACCTCAACAAATTAGACTAGAATGCCAAAGGTCTGTTAGGTCTGTTAGGTCATTTCTACAAATGGAGGATTTTTGATGAAAGCAAAGTTACAAAGACACAGTTATGGGTTCAGTGATTTTGAACGTTGTCAAAATGATTATGTTGGACTATATTCCTTATTCAAACTCAGATCATGTAGGAATAATACTCCACACACCTGTATCCAGGTACTAATGCCCTGTAGCCATCTGACTACTGAATACTCCACACACCTGTATCCAGGTACTAATGCCCTGTAGCCATCTGACTACTGAATACTCCACACACCTGTATCCAGGTACTAATGCCCTGTAGCCATCTGACTACTGAATACTCCACACACCTGTATCCAGGTACTAATGCCCTGTAGCCATCTGACTACTGAATACTCCACACACCTGTATCCAGGTACTAATGCCCTGTAGCCATCTGACTACTGAATACTCCACACACCTGTATCCAGGTACTAATGCCCTGTAGCCATCTGACTACTGAATACTCCACACACCTGTATCCAGGTACTAATGCCCTGTAGCCATCTGACTACTGAATACTCCACACACCTGTATCCAGGTACCTCAGAACAACACTAGAAACAAATAAAGGTTAAAGTAAAAAAAAAAATCTGTTTGTCATTAAGCAAATTCACTTAAAGCAGATTTTTTTAATCCTTTTTTACTGATCTTTACATGTTTATTATGGGTGCCAACAATTGCGGAGGACACAGCATTTGGAAAGGCGTCAGTAGGAAGGCTAATAAGCCACAAATGGTTGTGTTTCACACAATCTGTTTAGCTAAGAGTCATTATTGAATGTTCTTAAATGACTCAGCTTAGCATTCTCACAATTAAAAGAACATGTTATCAAATGCCCATTTCATGGTTCCTTAAATGCTCAACCTGTTGTACGTCTTCTGTTCATGAACTTCAGAGGAATGAAAGACCGAAATAACTCGGAGAGGCAGAGTTTCTTTTACAGTTACTCACATGTCCATATAAAATGTTTCATATCTCCGTTCTCCTCCTCTATCTTGTCTGTTGTTTTACGCCAGCTGTCTGAAGGGGGAGAATGAGCTGGTATCCTGAAAGATTGACAGTGTCTGAGAGAAGACCGATTCAATCTCTCTCTCACACACACACGAACACACACACACACACATACACACACATACACACACACACACACACACACACTCACACAGTCACACAGTCACATATGTACCGGGTTTTACTAGACATGTGGGGACATTCTGTTAAGGGTCATAACCGTACTCCTGTTTCAGTCACTACTCCGGTTTCAGTCACTACTCCTGTTTCAGTCACTACTCCTGTTTCAGTCTATACTCCTGTTTCAGTCACTACTTCTGTTTCAGTCACTACTCCTGTTTCAGTCACTACTCCTGTTTCAGTCACTACTCCTGTTTCAGTCACTACTCCTGTTTCAGTCACTACTCCTGTTTCAGTCACTACTCCTGTTTCAGTCACTACTCCTGTTTCAGTCACTACTCCTGTTTCAGTCACTACTCCTGTTTCAGTCTCTACTCCTGTTTCAGTCACTACTCCTGTTTAAGTCACTACTCCTGTTTCAGTCACTACTCCTGTTTCAGTCACTACTCCTGTTTCAGTCACTACTCCTGTTTCAGTCACTACTCCTGTTTCAGTCACTACTCCTGTTTCAGTCACTACTCCTGTTTCAGTCACTACTCCTGTTTCATTCACTACTCCTGTTTCAGTCACTACTCCTGTTTCAGTCTCTACTCCTGTTTCAGTCACTACTTCTGTTTCAGTCACTACTCCTGTTTCAGTCACTACTCCTGTTTCAGTCACTACTCCTGTTTCAGTCACTACTCCTGTTTCAGTCTCTACTCCTGTTTCAGTCACTACTCCTGTTTCAGTCACTACTCCTGTTTCAGTCACTACTCCTGTTTCAGTCACTACTCCTGTTTCAGTCACTACTCCTGTTTCAGTCACTACTCCTGTTTCAGTCACTACTCCTGTTTCAGTCACTACTCCTGTTTCAGTCACTACTCCTGTTTCAGTCACTATTCTTGTTTCAGTCACTACTCCTGTTTCAGTCACTACTCCTGTTTCAGTCACTACTCCTGTTTCAGTCACTACTCCTGTTTCAGTCACTACTCCGGTTTCAGTCACTACTCCGGTTTCAGTCACTACTCCGGTTTCAGTCACTACTCCGGTTTCAGTCTATACTCCTGTTTCAGTCACTACTCCTGTTTCAGTCACTACTCCGGTTTCAGTCACTACTCCGGTTTCAGTCACTACTCCTGTTTCAGTCACTACTCCTGTTTCAGTCACTACTCCTGTTTCAGTCACTACTCCTGTTTCAGTCTCTACTCCTGTTTCAGTCACTACTCCTGTTTCAGTCACTACTCCTGTTTCAGTCTCTACTCCTGTTTCAGTCACTACTCCTGTTTCAGTCACTACTCCTGTTTCAGTCACTACTCCTGTTTCAGTCACTACTCCTGTTTCAGTCACTACTCTTGTTTCAGTCACTACTCTTGTTTCAGTCACTACTCTTGTTTCAGTCACTA
Source organism: Dallia pectoralis (assembly GCA_029465975.1). Taxonomy (NCBI): domain Eukaryota; kingdom Metazoa; phylum Chordata; class Actinopteri; order Esociformes; family Umbridae; genus Dallia; species Dallia pectoralis. The sequence continues at coordinate 17,489,889 of CM055746.1, read as the reverse complement.
CTCCTGTTTCAGTCACTACTCCTGTTTCAGTCACTACTCCTGTTTCAGTCACTACTCCTGTTTCAGTCACTACTCCTGTTTCAGTCACTACTCCTGTTTCAGTCACTACTCCTGTTTCAGTCACTACTCCTGTTTCAGTCACTACTCTTGTTTCAGTCACTACTCCTGTTTCAGTCACTACTCCTGTTTCAGTCACTATTCTTGTTTCAGTCACTACTCCTGTTTCAGTCACTACTCCTGTTTCAGTCACTACTCCTGTTTCAGTCACTACTCCTGTTTCAGTCACTACTCCGGTTTCAGTCACTACTCCGGTTTCAGTCACTACTCCGGTTTCAGTCACTACTCCGGTTTCAGTCACTACTCCTGTTTCAGTCACTACTCCTGTTTCAGTCACTACTCCTGTTTCAGTCACTACTCCGGTTTCAGTCACTACTCCGGTTTCAGTCACTACTCCTGTTTCAGTCACTACTCCTGTTTCAGTCACTACTCCTGTTTCAGTCACTACTCCTGTTTCAGTCACTACTCCGGTTTCAGTCACTACTCCTGTTTCAGTCACTACTCCTGTTTCAGTCTCTACTCCTGTTTCAGTCACTACTCCTGTTTCAGTCACTACTCCTGTTTCAGTCACTACTCTTGTTTCAGTCACTACTCCTGTTTCAGTCACTACTCCTGTTTCAGTCACTACTCCTGTTTCAGTCACTACTCCTGTTTCAGTCACTACTCCTGTTTCAGTCACTACTCCTGTTTCAGTCACTACTCCTGTTTCAGTCACTACTCCTGTTTCAGTCACTACTCCTGTTTCAGTCACTACTCCTGTTTCAGTCACTACTCTTGTTTCAGTCACTACTCCTGTTTCAGTCACTACTCCTGTTTCAGTCACTACTCCTGTTTCAGTCTCTACTCCTGTTTCAGTCACTACTCCTGTTTAAGTCACTACTCCTGTTTCAGTCACTACTCCTGTTTCAGTCACTACTCCTGTTTCAGTCACTACTCCTGTTTCAGTCACTACTCCTGTTTCAGTCACTACTCCTGTTTCAGTCACTACTCCTGTTTCAGTCACTACTCCTGTTTCATTCACTACTCCTGTTTCAGTCACTACTCCTGTTTCAGTCTCTACTCCTGTTTCAGTCACTACTTCTGTTTCAGTCACTACTCCTGTTTCAGTCACTACTCCTGTTTCAGTCACTACTCCTGTTTCAGTCACTACTCCTGTTTCAGTCTCTACTCCTGTTTCAGTCACTACTCCTGTTTCAGTCACTACTCCTGTTTCAGTCACTACTCCTGTTTCAGTCACTACTCCTGTTTCAGTCACTACTCCTGTTTCAGTCACTACTCCTGTTTCAGTCACTACTCCTGTTTCAGTCACTACTCCTGTTTCAGTCACTACTCCTGTTTCAGTCACTATTCTTGTTTCAGTCACTACTCCTGTTTCAGTCACTACTCCTGTTTCAGTCACTACTCCTGTTTCAGTCACTACTCCTGTTTCAGTCACTACTCCGGTTTCAGTCACTACTCCGGTTTCAGTCACTACTCCGGTTTCAGTCACTACTCCGGTTTCAGTCTATACTCCTGTTTCAGTCACTACTCCTGTTTCAGTCACTACTCCGGTTTCAGTCACTACTCCGGTTTCAGTCACTACTCCTGTTTCAGTCACTACTCCTGTTTCAGTCACTACTCCGGTTTCAGTCACTACTCCTGTTTCAGTCACTACTCCTGTTTCAGTCACTACTCCTGTTTCAGTCACTACTCCTGTTTCAGTCACTACTCCTGTTTCAGTCACTACTCCTGTTTCAGTCACTACTCCTGTTTCAGTCACTACTCCTGTTTCAGTCTCTACTCCTGTTTCAGTCACCACTTCTGTTTCAGTCACCACTCCTGTTTCAGTCACTACTCCTGTTTCAGTCACTACTCCTGTTTCAGTCACTACTCCTGTTTCAGTCACTACTCCTGTTTCAGTCACTACTCCTGTTTCAGTCACTACTCCTGTTTCAGTCACTACTCCTGTTTCAGTCACTACTCCTGTTTCAGTCACTACTCTTGTTTCAGTCACTACTCCTGTTTCAGTCACTATTCTTGTTTCAGTCACTATTCTTGTTTCAGTCACTACTCCTGTTTCAGTCACTACTCCTGTTTCAGTCACTACTCCTGTTTCAGTCACTACTCCTGTTTCAGTCACTACTCCTGTTTCAGTCACTACTCCGGTTTCAGTCACTACTCCTGTTTCAGTCACTACTCCGGTTTCAGTCACTACTCCGGTTTCAGTCACTACTCCTGTTTCAGTCACTACTCCTGTTTCAGTCACTACTCCTGTTTCAGTCACTACTCCTGTTTCAGTCTCTACTCCTGTTTCAGTCACTACTCCTGTTTCAGTCACTACTCCTGTTTCAGTCTCTACTCCTGTTTCAGTCACTACTCCTGTTTCAGTCACTACTCCTGTTTCAGTCACTACTCCTGTTTCAGTCACTACTCTTGTTTCAGTCACTACTCCTGTTTCAGTCACTACTCCTGTTTCAGTCACTACTCCTGTTTCAGTCACTACTCCTGTTTCAGTCACTACTCCTGTTTCAGTCACTACTCCTGTTTCAGTCACTACTCCTGTTTCAGTCACTACTTCTGTTTCAGTCACTACTCCTGTTTCAGTCACTACTCCTGTTTCAGTCACTACTCCTGTTTCAGTCATTACTCCTGTTTCAGTCACTACTCCTGTTTCAGTCACTACTCCTGTTTCAGTCACTACTCCTGTTTCAGTCACTACTCCGGTTTCAGTCACTACTCCGGTTTCAGTCACTACTCCTGTTTCAGTCACTACTCCTGTTTCAGTCACTACTCCGGTTTCAGTCACTACTCCGGTTTCAGTCACTACTCCTGTTTCAGTCACTACTCCTGTTTCAGTCACTACTCCTGTTTCAGTCACTACTCCTGTTTCAGTCACTACTCCTGTTTCAGTCACTACTCCTGTTTCAGTCACTACTCCTGTTTCAGTCACTACTCCTGTTTCAGTCACTACTCCTGTTTCAGTCTTTACTCTTCTCTCCCTCCCTGTCTGCCCTCTCTCCTCCTCTGAAATAAGAAATATATATATACTATTCTCCTTTGAATTAATCGTCTGCTTTGTGAAGGTTTCTACTTTCATCTAATGAAATTCGAACAGGTATTTTTTATTTCTTAGAAAATTACACAACAAAAAACTTTTCCAAAGCACTTTCAGATAACTCACAAAAATAGATTCTGAACAGATCAAAGATGTGATCTCTATCTTACACACACACACACACACACACACACACACACACACACACACACACACACACACACACACACACACACACACACACACACACACACACACACACACACACACACACACACACACACACACACACACACACACACACACACACACACACACACACACACACGTGTGTGTACAGAAGTCTGCAGTCTACAATGACCCAGTGACTATTCTGAGGTAAAACATGAATGTTCTTGTGGTCATTTGAACTCCACTAGGTCCCTGTTGTCTCAGTAACTGGGTTGTGTGTGTGTGTGTGTGTGTGTGTGTGTGTGTCTCTAAGGTGTGTGTGTCTGGTAATAAACGTGCCTGTGTGCTCCGCTGTGCATCGACATGTTAATTTGGCAACTTCTCAACACTGTAATTCTCCAGACGGTTCACCCTTTTATGCTCCTGGGGCAGACTGGGTATGCTTCACTAGCTGCCTGTACTCTGTAACTGAGTGTGTGTGTGTGTGTGTGTGTGTGTGTGTGTGTGTGTCTGTGTGTGTGTGTCTGTGTGTGTGTGTGTGTGTGTGTGTGTGTGTGTGTGTGTGTGAGGTACAGCTCCAGGTATTATTCCCAGGGAGGGATGTAATGTAGACCAAAAGAAAAGCGCAAGGGGAGGACGAAAAAAGACATAAAGAGAGAGACCTCAGGAGATTAGAGGAGGGTGTAGGAGGAGTGGGGGAGGAGCAGAAACACAAGGAGAAGAGCATGAGAAGAAGAGAGGAGCACAAGGAGAAGCAAAGAGCAGGAGGTGAAGGAAGAAGCACAAGGAGATGAGAGGAGCACGAAGAGAAGAGAGGAGTAAAAGGAGAAAAAGGAACGTCTGACAGGTGTTTGATCATTTATTTGCATATGCAGTGGATTTGGGAAAATCAGATCCACAGAACATACAGTCAGTTTCTAATGTTCTATCTTTTAGTCTGTTTGTTGAAATAATCCGAGGAGATTCACCCCATGTTGAGGTAATCTGAGGAGATTTAACCCCATGTTGAGGTAATCTGAGGAGATTTAACCCCATGTTGAGGTAATCTGAGGAGATTTAACCCCATGTTGAGGTAATCTGAGGAGATTCACCCCATGTTGAGGTAATCTGAGGAGATTCACCCCATGTTGAGGTAATCTGAGGAGATTTAACCCCATGTTGAGGTAATCTGAGGAGATTTAACCCCATGTTGAGGTAATCTGAGGAGATTCACCCCATGTTGAGGTAATCTGAGGAGATTCACCCCATGTTGAGGTAATCTGAGGAGATTTAACCCCATGTTGAGGTAATCTGAGGAGATTCACCCCATGTTGAGGTAATCTGAGGAGATTCACCCCATGTTGAGGTAATCTGAGGAGATTTAACCCCATGTTGAGGTAATCTGAGGAGATTTAACCCCATGTTGAGGTAATCTGAGGAGATTCACCCCATGTTGAGGTAATCTGAGGAGATTCACCCCATGTTGAGGTAATCTGAGGAGATTCACCCCATGTTGAGGTAATCTGAGGAGATTTAACCCCATGTTGAGGTAATCTGAGGAGATTCACCCCATGTTAAAGGTAATCTGAGGAGATTCACCCCATGTTGAGGTAATCTGAGGAGATTTAACCCCATGTTGAGGTAATCTGAGGAGATTTAACCCCATGTTGAGGTAATCTGAGGAGATTTAACCCCATGTTGAGGTAATCTGAGGAGATTCACCCCATGTTGAGGTAATCTGAGGAGATTCACCCCATGTTGAGGTAATCTGAGGAGATTCACCCCATGTTGAGGTAATCTGAGGAGATTTAACCCCATGTTGAGGTAATCTGAGGAGATTTAACCCCATGTTGAGGTAATCTGAGGAGATTCACCCCATGTTGAGGTAATCTGAGGAGATTTAACCACATGTTGAGGTAATCTGAGGAGATTCACCCCATGTTGAGGTAATCTGAGGAGATTCACCCCATGTTGAGGTAATCTGAGGAGATTTAACCCCATGTTGAGGTAATCTGAGGAGATTTAACCCCATGTTGAGGTAATCTGAGGAGATTCACCCCATGTTGAGGTAATCTGAGGAGATTCACCCCATGTTGAGGTAATCTGAGGAGATTTAACCCCATGTTGAGGTAATCTGAGGAGATTTAACCCCATGTTGAGGTAATCTGAGGAGATTCACCCCATGTTGAGGTAATCTGAGGAGATTCACCCCATGTTGAGGTAATCTGAGGAGATTCACCCCATGTTGAGGTAATCTGAGGAGATTTAACCCCATGTTGAGGTAATCTGAGGAGATTTAACCCCATGTTGAGGTAATCTGAGGAGATTCACCCCATGTTGAGGTAATCTGAGGAGATTCACCCCATGTTGAGGTAATCTGAGGAGATTTAACCCCATGTTGAGGTAATCTGAGGAGATTTAACCCCATGTTGAGGTAATCTGAGGAGATTTAACCCCATGTTGAGGTAATCTGAGGAGATTCACCCCATGTTGAGGTAATCTGAGGAGATTCACCCCATGTTGACGTAATCTGAGGAGATTTAACCCCATGTTGAGGTAATCTGAGGAGATTTAACCCCATGTTGAGGTAATCTGAGGAGATTCACCCCATGTTGAGGTAATCTGAGGAGATTCACCCCATGTTGAGGTAATCTGAGGAGATTCACCCCATGTTGAGGTAATCTGAGGAGATTTAACCCCATGTTGAGGTAATCTGAGGAGATTTAACCCCATGTTGAGGTAATCTGAGGAGATTCACCCCATGTTGAGGTAATCTGAGGAGATTCACCCCATGTTGAGGTAATCTGAGGAGATTTAACCCCATGTTGAGGTAATCTGAGGAGATTTAACCCCATGTTGAGGTAATCTGAGGAGATTCACCCCATGTTGAGGTAATCTGAGGAGATTCACCCCATGTTGAGGTAATCTGAGGAGATTTAACCCCATGTTGAGGTAATCTGAGGAGATTTAACCCCATGTTGAGGTAATCTGAGGAGTTTTAACCCCATGTTGAGGTAATCTGAGGAGATTTAACCCCATGTTGAGGTAATATGAGGAGATTTAACCCCATGTTGAGGTAATCTGAGGAGATTTAACCCCATGTTGAGGTAATCTGAGGAGATTTAACCCCATGTTGAGGTAATATGAGGAGATTTAACCCCATGTTGAGGTAATCTGAGAAGATTTAACCCCATGATTCCTGAAGCACCTCCCACTAGTTGGATTGATGGGCACTTTTTACGTACCAGCTACGAGAATAATTCATAAGATGAACAATGTCTGCACTGTATTTCGGATAAATGTGATGTTAATGGATGAAAAGTGAGCTTCTCTTTCAAACACACAAGGACATTTCTAAGTGAGCCCAAACTTCTGAACAGTAGTGTGTATCCAAGGGTGTTCTGCCTCTCACATACTATCAATTATCCTCCATAGTAGGCCCAGAGACCAGGGACTAGAGGTAGACCGCCCACCCCAGAGTAGGCCCTCTGTGCTGGGGTCAGTAGGGAGGGTGAGAGTGTATGACCAGAGAGGCTTTAGTGATTAATCAGACTGTGATATTAAAGCCTGTGAGAGAACAGGACCAGACAGAGAAACGGAGTTCACAGAGAGGTCAAGAGTTCTATTGTCACCTCCACATACCCCTTCTTTCTGTTCTTTGCCATCTCTCTACTCCCTCTTCTCTCTCTATTTCTCTTTCCTCTTGTCTCTAGCTCCTCCCTTTCTCTCTCAACTCCCTCTGCCGGTCTCAATCTTTCTTTCTTTCTCTCAACCTCTTCTCTCCCTCGTCCTCTCATGCCTCTCTCTATGTTCTTTGGTTTCTCTCCCTCCTTCTTCATCTTTCTCTCCCCACAGACCCATAGACTTTCTTTCCACCTTAATAATGTTGACTGCTGGCCTATTCCTTGTCTCTTCACCTCTCCTTCTCCATCTCTGTACTTCTCTCTCTCCATCTCCATCTCTCTCTCTCCTTCCCTCCCTCTCTCTCTTTCTCTCCTTCTCTCTCCCTCTCTCCCTCTCTCTCCCTCTCTCTCTCCCACTCTCTCCCTCCCTCCCTCTATCCCTCTCTCCCTCCATCCTAGCAGACAGAGCAGAAGACAATGTTTTGTCAGCTATTTCACGGCGTCTCAAATGTAGTGTTAAGAGCTGGTAGATGAGAAAGCGCCCCCAATCCGCCCATTACCCAGGGAGAGAGAACACCAACTATCCCGGTTCCCACGGAAACCAATGACCTGTGACCCCCACGTGCGATAAGTCTCCCGTCTAAATGAAGAGAGAGAGGAACGGGTAAAACAAGTGCAGGAGCGAGAAAAGGAGAGATTGGGAGCAGGAGATGGATGGAGAAAACACAAGGTTTGAGAAGCTACAGAAAATGTGGAGAAATAATTAAATTGTTATTTTAGTGCTCTACAGTGATGAGATATAGTCCACCTGAGAGATATAGTCCACCTTAAAGATAAAGTCCACCTGAAAGATATAGTCCACCTTAAAGATATAGTCCACCTGAGAGATATAGTTCACCTTAAAGATATAGTCCACCTTAAAGATATAGTCCACCTTAAAGATATAGTCCACATTAGAGATATAGTCCAACTTAGAGATATAGTCCACCTTAGAGATATAGTCCACCAAGGCGAATACCTTGGAGAAACCCATAGCATCAGGTGACTCGATCTTGGACTCTCCAGGGCCTGCTAAGATTTGATGCAATGATTCAATGTGATCAGGGCAAGTTGGAGGCCACGTCATCAGGAGGAACAGGGCAAGTTGGAGGCCACGTCATCAAGAGGAACAGGGCAAGTTGGAGGCCACGTCATCAAGAGGAACAGGGCAAGTTGGAGGCCACGTCATCAAGAGGAACAGGGCAAGTTGGAGGCCACGTCATCAGGAGGAACAGGGCAAGTTGGAGGCCACGTCATCAGGAGGAACAGGGCAAGTTGGAGGCCACGTCATCAAGAGGAACAGGGCAAGTTGGAGGCCACGTCATCAAGAGGAACAGGGCAAGTTGGAGGCCACGTCATCAGGAGAAACAGGGCAAGTTGGAGGCCACGTCATCAGGAGAAACAGGGCAAGTTGGAGGCCACGTCATCAGGAGGAACAGGGCAAGTTGGAGGCCACGTCATCAAGAGGAACAGGGCAAGTTGGAGGCCACGTCATCAGGAGGAATGGGAAAAACATGAGAATGGCCTAAATTAGAACAGAGACATTCCTTTTGGGATTGTGCCTTCAGATTTCATTAAGTAGAACGAGGAAGACATGGACAGACATGTCTGCAAGTTGGATAGCATGGATCAGCTACAGATAATTGACACAATATTGATTTTGAGCAGACAGAAGGATCTTCATGTTATTACAGTATGTTATATACAACTACATGTACAGGTCCCATCCAGGTTCATCCATCTCATCTCTCTGTCTTCATTTCATCCATCTCATCTCTCTGTCTTCATTTCATCCATCTCATCTCTCTGTCTTCATTTCATTCATCTCCTCTCTCTGTCTTCATTTCATTCATCTCCTCTCTCTGTCTTCATTTCATTCATCTCCTCTCTCTGTCTTCATTTCATTCATCTCCTCTCTCTGTCTTCATTTCATTCATCTCCTCTCTTTCTTCATTTCATTCATTTCCTCTCTTTCTTCATTTCATCCATCTTCTCTCTGTCTTCATTTCATCCATCTCATCTCCATGTCTTCATTTCATCCATCTCATCTCCCTGTCTTCATTTCATCCATCTCATCTCCCTGTCTTCATTTCATCCATCTCATCTCCCTGTCTTCATTTCATTTCTCACCTCCCATTCACTCATCCTTCCAGAACCAACCCTCTCCTGTCTTCTCTCGTCTCAACCATCTATGATCATTAATGTTTAAAACAAATAATGAATGAATCAGATTAATATTTATAGGGTAGACTGATGTCATAATGAATGAATCAGATTAATATTTATAGGGTAGACTGATGTCATAATGAATGAATCAGATTAATATTCATTGGGGAGAATGATGTAATATTATAACATTCAATCATTTTATGTTGGAGTCATTAAATTGAAATGTTTGCAGACCTTCTAATCCAGTGAATCACAGTAGTGTATTACAGTAGTGAATTACAGTAGTGTATTACAGTAGTAAATTACTGTAGTGTATTACAGTAGTGTATTACAGTAGTGAATCGCAGTAGTGAATTACAGTAGTGGATTACAGTAGTGTATTACAGTAGTGTATTACAGTAGTGTATTACAGTAGTGGATTACAGTAGTGGATTACAGTAGTGAATTACAGTAGTGGATTACAGTAGTGTATTACAGTAGTGTATTACAGTAGTGGATTACAGTAGTGAATTACAGTAGTGGATTACAGTAGTGGATTACAGTAGTGTATTACAGTAGTGAATTACAGTAGTGTATTACAGTAGTGTATTAAAGTAGTGGATTACAGTAGTGGATTACAGTAGTAAATTACTGTAGTGTATTACAGTAGTGAATTACAGTTGTGAATTACAGTAGTGAATTACAGTAGTGAATTACAGTAGTGAATTACAGCAGTGAATTACAGCAGTGAAATACAGTAGTGAATTACAGTAGTAAATTACAGTAGTAAATTACAGAAGTGAATTCCAGTAGTGAATTCCAGTAGTGAATTCCAGTAGTGAATTACAGTAGTGAATTACAGTAGTAAATTACAGAAGTGAATTCCAGTAGTGAATTACAGTAGTGAATTACAGTAGTGAATTACAGTAGTGAATTACAGTAGTGCGTACATACACCATATTTTTTATATGTGGATCGCAACGGGATTTGAACCAACACAAGCCAAGTGCAACTAATATCAAGTACACTGACTGATAGTTTAGACTACATTTTGTGTATTATTTTCTGTTGTTTCAAATTCATGATAATAAGCCAAAATAAAGCCTCTCTGATACTTTCCTTTGAACAAATTGAGAAACTAACATGTCCTTAAATGTAAGAGCATCCAGACTGTGAAGATGCAAGGGGCATGCCGGGAAATGTCCGACATTATAACAAGCCTTTATTTCCACCCAGCGGCTATTATCAGATAGATGATGATGACGCACTTCTATATGAAGATGTCCACTTCTATCTAGACCGAACCCTTACTGAGTAGATACACTGTAATATTAACCCTTACTGAGTAGATACACTGTAATATTAACCCTTACTGAGTAGATACACTGTAATATTAACCCTTACTGAGTAGATACACTGTAATATTAACCCTTACTGAGTAGATACACTGTAATATTAACCCTTACTGAGTAGATACACTGTAATATTAACCCTTACTGAGTAGATACACTGTAATATTAACCCTTACTGAGTAGATACACTGTAATATTAACCCTTACTGAGTAGATACACTATAATATTAACCCTTACTGAGTAGATACACTGTAATATTAACCCTTACTGAGTAGATACACTGTAATATTAACCCTTACTGAGTAGATACACTATAATATTAACCCTTACTGAGTAGATACACTGTAATATTAACCCTTACTGAGTAGATACACTGTAATATTAACCCTTACTGAGTAGATACACTGTAATATTAACCCTTACTGAGTAGATACACTGTAATATTAACCCTTACTGAGTAGATACACTGTAATATTAACCCTTACTGAGTAGATACACTGTAATATTAACCCTTACTGAGTAGATACACTGTAATATTAACCCTTACTGAGTAGATACACTGTAATATTAACCCTTACTGAGTAGATGCACTGTAATATTAACCCTTACTGAGTAGATACACTGTAATATTCACCCTTACTGAGTAGATACACTGTAATATTAACCCTTACTGAGTAGATACACTGTAATATTAACCCTTACTGAGTAGATACACTGTAATATTAACCCTTACTGAGTAGATACACTGTAATATTAACCCTTACTGAGTAGATACACTGTAATATTAACCCTTACTGAGTAGATACACTGTAATATTAACCCTTACTGAGTAGATACACTGTAATATTAACCCTTACTGAGTAGATACACTGTAATATTAACCCTTACTGAGTAGATACACTGTAATATTAACCCTTACTGAGTAGATACACTGTAATATTAACCCTTACTGAGTAGATACACTGTAATATTAACCCTTACTGAGTAGATACACTGTAATATTAACCCTTACTGAGTAGATACACTGATATATTAACCCTTACTGAGTAGATACACTGTAATATTAACCCTTACTGAGTAGATACACTGTAATATTAACCCTTACTGAGTAGATACACTGTAATATTAACCCTTACTGAGTAGATACACTGTAATATTAACCCTTACTGAGTAGATACACTGTAATATTAACCCTTACTGAGTAGATACACTGTAATATTAACCCTTACTGAGTAGATACACTGTAATATTAACCCTTACTGAGTAGATACACTGTAATATTAACCCTTACTGAGTAGATACACTGTAATATTAACCCTTACTGAGTAGATACACTGTAATATTAACCCTTACTGAGTAGATACACTGTAATATTAACCCTTACTGAGTAGATACACTGTAATATTAACCCTTACTGAGTAGATACACTGTAATATTAACCCTTACTGAGTAGATACACTGTAATATTAACCCTTACTGAGTAGATACTGTAATATTAACCCTTACTGAGTAGATACTGTAATATTAACCCTTACTGAGTAGATACTGTAATATTAACCCTTACTGAGTAGATACACTGTAATATTAACCCTTACTGAGTAGATACACTGTAATATTAACCCTTACTGAGTAGATACACTGTAATATTAACCCTTACTGAGTAGATACACTGTAATATTCACCCTTACTGAGTAGATACACTGTAATATTAACCCTTACTGAGTAGATACACTGTAATATTAACCCTTACTGAGTAGATACACTGTAATATTAACTGTAATATTAACCCTTACTGAGTAGATACACTGTAATATTAACCTTTACTGAGTAGATACACTGTAATATTAACCCTTACTGAGTAGATACACTGTAATATTAACCCTTACTGAGTAGATACACTGTAATATTAACCCTTACTGAGTAGATACACTGTAATATTCACCCTTACTGAGTAGATACACTGTAATATTAACCCTTACTGAGTAGATACACTGTAATATTAACCCTTACTGAGTAGATACACTGTAATATTCACCCTTACTGAGTAGATACACTGTAATATTCACCCTTACTGAGTAGATACACTGTAATATTAACCCTTACTGAGTAGATACACTGTACTGAGTGCAGTCTATTGTGCATACGAGTTCATTACATGTGTGTTGGGTGTTGCAGTAACAGTCCAGAACAAATTCCTTGTTTGTTGTAAACTTACTTGGCGATAAAACTTTTCTGATAAACATAATTAGAATGTAACGCAGTGTCAAGAGATGGAGAGAAATTCACCAAAAACAGCATAACAAAACACCATGAGACTCCGTAAAAAGAGTTGGTGAAGACGGGTAACAGGAATCATGTCAGAGACAGACGGAGAGAGAGAAGCTGAGTGAATAATTTAATTATGGAGTAAAGAGACAAGTTTAGGTCTGAATGAGAACACCTGGACAATTAGAATGGAGTATGTTGCTAAAGTTGTCCTGTATTAATGTATTGAGGTGTGTGTGTGTGTGTGTGTGTGTAGGTGTGTGTGTGTGTGTGTGTGTGTGTGTGTGTGTGTGTGTAGGTGTGTGTGTGTGTGTATATGTGTGTGTGTATGTGTGTGTGTATGTGTGTGTGTATGTGTGTGTGTAGGTGTGTGTGTGTATATGTGTGTGTGTATGTGTGTGTGTAGGTGTGTGTGTGTGTGTATATGTGAGTGTGTATGTGTGTGTGTAGGTGTGTGTGTGTGTGTGTGTGTATGTGTGTGTGTAGGTGTGTGTGTGTGTGTGTAGGTGTGTGTGTGTGTGTGTATATGTGTGTGTGTGTGTGTGTGTGTAGGTGTGTGTGTAGGTGTGTGTGTGTGTGTGTGTGTGTGTCTGTGTGTGTGTGTGTGTGTGTGTTTTGTGTGCGTGTAGGTGTGTGTGTGTATA
>CM055746.1:17469076-17471576 GCA_029465975.1 Dallia pectoralis | reverse complement strand
CATCCTTCTATATACCCCTCTATCATCCTTCTATATACCCCTCTATCATCCTTCTATATACCCCTCTATCATCCTTCTATATACCCCTCTATCATCCTTCTATATACCCCTCTATCATCCTTCTATATACCCCTCTATCATCCTTTTATATACTCCTCTATCATCCTTCTATATACCCCTCTATCATCCTTCTATTTACCCCTCTATCATTCTTCTATATACCCCTCGATCATCCTTCTATATACTCCTCTATCATCCTTCTATATTCCCCTCTATCATCCTTCTATATTCCCCTCTATCATCCTTCTATATACCCCTCTATCATCCTTCTATATACTCCTCTATCTTCCTTCTATATACTCCTCTATCATCCTTCTATATACTCCTCTATCATCCTTCTATATTCCCCTCTATCATCCTTCTATATTCCCCTCTATCATCCTTCTATATACCCCTCTATCATCCTTCTATATACCCCTCTATCATCCTTCTATTTACCCCCTATCATCCTTTTATATACTCCTCTATCATCCTTCTATATACCCCTCTATCATCCTTCTGTATACCCCTCTATCATCCTTCTATATACCCCTCTATCATCCTTCTATATACCCCTCTATCATTCTTCTATATACCCCTCTATCATCCTTCTATCATCCTTCTATATACTCCTCTATCATCCTTCTATCATCCTTCTATATACCCCTCTATCATCGTTCTATATACCCCTCTATCATCCTTCTATTTACCCCTCTATCATCCTTCTATATACCCCTCTATCATCCTTCTATATACCCCTCTATCATCCTTCTATATACCCCTCTATCATCCTTCTATTTACCCCTCTATCATCCATTTATATACCCCTCTATCATCCTTCTATATACCCCTCTATCATCCTTCTATATACCCCTCTATCATCCTTCTATTTACCCCTCTATCAGCCTTTTATATACCCCTCTATCATCCTTCTATATACCCCTCTATCATCCTTCTATATACCCCTCTATCATCCTTCTATATACCCCTCTATCATCCTTCTATATACCCCTCTATCATCCTTCTATATACCCCTCTATCATCCTTCTATTTACCCCTCTATCAGCCTTTTATATACCCCTCTATCATCCTTCTATATACCCCTCTATCATCCTTCTATATACCCCTCTTTCATCCTTCTATGTTTATTTTCTATGTCTCTGTCCAGAATAGTCAAACATAAATAAATAAATATATATTTAAATGTCTCTCTTCAATGTGATCTGTAACAGAAATGGCACAGTTCTTGTAGGTGTTTCTGTCCAATCTGCTTACACACACACACACACACACACACACACACACACACACACACACACACACACACACACACACACACACACACACACACACACACACACACACACACACACACACACACACACACACACACACACACACACACACACACACACACACACACACACACACACACACAATGTGTGGTAAGTGTGGGATAATTCAGCCACATCCTCCCACATCAGAAACATGATTACCACACTTCTTCTGAGTGGACTCTTCTTGGGGCTTAGCTGTCTACTGTTTAGGGCTGAAGTGTTCACTTAAGAGTGCTGAAGTGTGCTTATCAGAGGGCTCTTATATTGGTCTAACCCACCAATCAGGATAATGACACTGATACTACAACACACACATCAGGACAACTCTAGGGTTCTCTAGGGTTCTCTCTAGGGTTCTCTTCAATCATGTTCCTCTACCAGGTATCAGCCTGATTTCTGTCTGAAAAAACAAGTCAATTTCTAGGATTTACATAAAACTAAAAACGATAAAAAACCAAACTGACAAGGGATCAGTAACATCTGTATTTCTGAGTAACTGGAGGTTGTGGTGTAAAACTGTTGGAGTGTTGTTGTGTTCAGACACAATTTAAATGTTTAAACACAGAAAACAGACACTGCTTTATAATACACCTTTAGTCTGTGGTGGTGGTTGTACTGACATCTGGGTTACACCACCTAACAGACATCTGGGTTACACCACCTAACAGACATCTGGGTTACACCACCTAACAGACATCTGGGTTACACCACCTAACAGATATCTGGGTTACACCACCCAACAGACATCTGGGTTACACCACCTAACAGATATCTGGGTTACACCACCTAACAGATATCTGGGTTACACCACCTAACAGACATCTGGGTTACACCACCTAACAGACATCTGGGTTACACCACCTAACAGACATCTGGGTTACACCACCTAACAGACATCTGGGTTACACCACCTAACAGACATCTGGGTTACACCACCTAACAGACATCTGGGTTACACCACCTAACAGATATCTGGGTTACACCACCTAACAGATATCTGGGTTACACCACCTAACATACATCTGGGTTACACCACCTAACAGATATCTGGGTTACACCACCCAACAGACATCTGGGTTACACCACCTAACAGACATCTGGGTTACACCACCTAACAGATATCT
>CM055746.1:17436576-17464076 GCA_029465975.1 Dallia pectoralis | reverse complement strand
GCTGGGAGGATCAGCAGGGAGGATCAGCTGGGAGGATCAGCAGGGAGGAGCAGCTGGAAGGATCAGCAGGGAGGAGCAGCTGGGAGGATCAGCAGGGAGGAGCAGCTGGGAGGATCAGCTTGGAGGATCAGCTGGAAGGAGCAGCTGGGAGGAGCAGCTGGGAGGAGCAGCTGGGAGGATCAGCTGGGAGGAGCAGCTGGGAGGATCAGCTGGGAGGATCAGCAGGGAGGATCAGCAGGGAGGAGCAGTTGGGAGGAGCAGCTGGGAGGAGCAGCTGGGAGGAGCAGCTGGGAGGATCAGCTGGGAGGAGCAGCTGGGAGGATCAGCTGGGAGGATCAGCAGGGAGGATCAGCAGGGAGGAGCAGCTGGGAGGATCAGCAGGGAGGAGCAGCTGGGAGGAGCAGCTGGAAGGATTAGCAGGGAGGAGCAGCTGGAAGGAGCAGCTGGAAGGATCAGCAGGGAGGAGCAGCTGGGAGGAGCAGCTGGGAGGAGCAGCTGGGAGGAGCAGCTGGGAGGATCAGCTGGGAGGAGCAGTTGGGAGGAGCAACTGGGAGGATCAGCAGGGAGGATCAGCTGGGAGGAGCAGCTGGGAGGATCAGTTGGGAGGAGCAGCTGGGAGGATCAGCTGGGAGGAGCAGCTGGGAGGAGCAGCTGGGAGGAGCAGCTGGGAGGAGCAGCTGGGAGGAGCAGCTGGGAGGAGCAGCTGGGGGGATGTGTTGGGTATGTGTGTATGTGCTATCAACAGCTATCACACACTATCAACAGCTATCACACACTATCAACAGCAATCACACACTATCAACAGCCACCACACACAATCAACAGCCACCACACACAATCAACAGCCATCACCCACTATCAACAGCTATCACACACTATCAACAGCCACCACACACAATCAACAGCCATCACACACTATCAACAGCTATCACACACTATCAACAGCCACCACACACAATCAACAGCCATCACACACTATCAACAGCTATCACACACTATCAACAGCTATCACACACTATCAACAGCCACCACACACAATCAACAGCCATCACACACTATCAACAGCTATCACACACTATCAACAGCTATCACACACTATCAACAGCCACCACACACAATCAACAGCCAGCACAAAATATCAACAGCCAGCACACACAGTCAACCATCAATCACCTTTATGTTATAAAGCCTCTGTCACACCAGCAGTTGTCTAACAGTGATGATACAACCACCAGCCCATAACCCTAACCCATGACAAACGGCCGTGTGTTAAAACACAGTGATGAGGGAACCTTCCTGGGAACCAAGAGGTGCCAAACGTGCCAATTAATACAACATTATTTCTGTCAGTGTGTGATATCTGTAAGACAATCTATTCTAAATGTGTCTGTGAATATGTAATGAGAGTTGGTGTGATGAAAGGCTTTAATCACTAATTGAATATCAAAAATAGGGATGGAATGTCTTTACTGTAGCTTCACATGAGAGACGAGTTCACAGCAAAAGGACAGTCGTTGAGAGAGAAGCTATTATCTATAATAGATCCACACAATGGCCTGACTGCCACACAAGTCCTGTTTCACATAATACCAGCAGTAGAATACCTGCAAATACCTGCAGTAGAATACCTGCAAATACCAGCAGTAGAATACCTGCAAATACCAGCAGTATAATACCAGCAGTAGAATACCTGCAGTAGAATACCAGCAGTAGAATACCTGCAGTATAATACCAGCAGTAGAATATCAGCAGTATAATACCTGCAGTAGAATACCAGCAGTAGAATACCTGCAGTATAATACCAGCAGTAGAAAACCAGCAGTATAATACCAGCAGTAGAATACCAGCAGTATAATACCTGCAGTAGAATACCAGCAGTATAATACCTGCAGTATAATACCAGCAGTAGAAAACCAGCAGTATAATACCAGCAGTAGAATACCAGCAGTATAATACCTGCAGTAGAATACCAGCAGTAGAATACCTGCAGTATAATACCAGCAGTAGAATACCAGCAGTAGAATACCAGCAGTATAATACCAGCAGTAGAATACCTGCAGTAGAATACCTGCAGTAGAATACCAGCAGTAGAATACCAGCAGTATAATACCTGCAGTAGAATACCAGCAGTAGAATACCAGCAGTAGAATACCTGCAAATACCAGCAGTATAATACCAGCAGTAGAATACCTGCAGTAGAATACCAGCAGTAGAATACCTGCAGTATAATACCAGCAGTAGAAAACCAGCAGTATAATACCAGCAGTAGAATACCAGCAGTATAATACCTGCAGTATAATACCTGCAGTAGAATACCTGCAGTATAATACCAGCAGTAGAAAACCAGCAGTATAATACCAGCAGTAGAATACCAGCAGTAGAATACCTGCAGTAGAATACCAGCAGTAGAATACCTGCAGTATAATACCAGCAGTAGAAAACCAGCAGTAGAATACCAGCAGTAGAATACCTGCAGTATAATACCAGCAGTAGAATACCTGCAGTAGAATACCAGCAGTAGAATACCTGCAGTATAATACCAGCAGTAGAATACCAGCAGTAGAATACCAGCAGTATAATACCAGCAGTAGAATACCTGCAGTAGAATACCTGCAGTAGAATACCTGCAGTATAATACCAGCAGTAGAATACCAGCAGTAGAATACCAGCAGTAGAATACCTGCAGTAGAATACCTGCAGTAGAATACCTGCAGTAGAATACCTGCAGTATAATACCAGCACTATAATACCAGCAGTAGAATACCAGCAGTAGAATACCAGCAGTAGAATACCAGCACTATAATACCAGCAGTAGAATACCAGCAGTAGAATACCAGCAGTAGAATAACAGCAGTAGAATACCAGCACTATAATACCAGCAGTAGAATACCAGCAGTATAATACCAGCAGTATAATACCAGTAGTAGAATACCAGCAGTAGAATACCTGCAGTATAATACCAGCAGTAGAATACCAGCAGTATAATACCAGCAGTAGAATACCAGCAGTAGAATACCAGCAGTAGAATACCAGCAGTAGAATACCTGCAGTATAATACCAGCAGTAGAATACCAGCAGTAGAATACCAGCAGTAGAATACCAGCACTATAAAACCAGCAGTAGAATAACAGCAGTAGAATACCAGCACTATAATACCAGCAGTAGAATACCAGCAGTATAATACCAGCAGTATAATACCAGCAGTATAATACCAGCAGTAGAATACCAGCAGTAGAATACCTGCAGTAGAATACCAGCAGTAGAATACCAGCAGTAGAATACCAGCAGTATAATACCAGCAGTAGAATACCAGCAGTAGAATACCAGCAGTATAATACCAGCAGTAGAATACCTGCACTATAATACCAGCAGTAGAATACCAGCAGTAGAATACCTGCACTATAATACCAGCAGTAGAATACCAGCAGTAGAATACCAGCACTATAATACCAGCAGTAGAATACCAGCAGTAGAATACCAGCAGTAGAATACCAGCAGTAGAATACCAGCCTCCAGCCTGAAGGTTAGTAGCTCCATTAACAGGTTCCCTGCTTCACACATTCAACCTGTCAGGCAGCCAAGCGGCTTAACTCAGCTATGGAAGGTAACAGCAGACTGAGGGCAAAAAGCCAATGGGATGTGGTTCTAGGGTGTGTTCCTCAATGGGATGTGGTTTTAGGGTCTCCTTAACATTGCCAACAGTTTGGGTTCTCGATAATGTTGCCAGGGTTCTATGTTATATATTCTATATTCCTCCACCATGCCCTTACAGATCATTTATTACAGATCGTGTATTACAGATCATTTATTACAGATCGTGTATTACAGATCATTTATTACAGATCATTTATTACAGATCATTTATTACAGATCGTGTATTACAGATCATTTATTACAGATCATTTATTACAGATCATGTATTACAGATCATTTATTACAGATCAGAAACACATAATAAGTGGATCAATATGGCTAGATGGTAATATGATCTTTTGTATTATCCTGTTTATTGATTGAAGACACAGTGGGTCAACTTATCCTCACTGTGTCTGCCTGTACCTTCTACATCTATATATATCTATATAAGAATGAGCTCAGTCCCACATCAATAAAACAATCAGGTCCCCATCAGTCTCTGATGTTACTGGTAAAGGACACTGGGCAAATATAGCAGGATATGATACCAGGGAAATGGTATTGGTAGGTGATACTGGGGCGATGATACATGAATTCAATAACTGAGATTTACTCCCCTGTAGGTTTTAACTCCAACCTGGTTCCTAGGGAACTCCCCTCCTGTATGGTAGCACTCCACTCCAGTCCTAGATTATGGATGTCCAGAAGATTATGGATGTCCATCAGATTTTGGATGACCAGCAGATTATGGATGTCCAGCCAAGGCTGCGTGACTGACTACATTACAAGTAACTGAAATATAGAATCCTGGCTATTGTGGCTGATGAGATTGCATCCGAATGTATTGCCATTCACTAAGGAGTTCCGCAAGGATCCGTGTCCGATCCTTTATTGTTTATTTTTATATATATGGTATATATTAATGATCCGTGTCCGATCCTTTATTGTTTATTTTTATATATATGGTATATATTAATGATCCGTGTCCGATCCTTTATTGTTTATTTTTATATATATGGTATATATTAATGATCCGTGTCCGATCCTTTATTGTTTATTTTTATATATATGGTATATATTAATGATTCGTGTAACAATGCCCACAACACAGTACTGTGTCCTGTAGCTTCATCTCTTGCTGCGTCGACACACCTATCCAGGATTAGCCATGATTCCAATAATTGGGATTTAAACCCAGAACCAAACTCTCACATGTTGCCTAAACAATCAGACTCTCCTGTACCAGACACCACCTGTTTAAGATTCACTTCACAGGCCTCAAATTCCCCTCAAACAAGCTCAGAGGGATGATTTGGAACATTTTGTGAATCAGAAAAGTGATGGTGTTGATAGAAATGCAAATATTGTATATAAAAATAAAATTAGCCACATTGATATCCAACAGCACATGTTGATTGATTCCTAGACAAAGGCTTGTTCAATCCAATTTAGCCATTTTAGCTGATAAAACCTTAAAACAGTTGTGAGAAATACTCAAGTGGGAGGTCAGAGATGGAAAGTGGAAACTCTTTTTGAAGTCTAAAATAATTCACACCAAAAATAATATCTCTCTATCCCTCAGAAAGTGAGCAACAGATAACATTATTACCATATGCCCGGTACATTTGATCAATCCAGGTCGCACTGACATAGAAGGTTTGCAAAAAGTGTGTGCCATTGAAAGAGAACTGGGCATGAACATATGTGAACGTGTGGCTTTCTCTGATAGATAGATGTTAAAAAAATCCACACATTCTGCATTTGTTTGTACAAAACAATAATTATTATGGTAATACAAGCTATCACACGATGTCACGTTACTCGGGTGAAGTGCCATGAGTTGACCCAGATGCAGAGCCAAGCGATCACGTTCGTAGTATTTATTCCAATATCATGGAAAACAAACATGTAACAACGAACGGAAAAGACTACAGACCATAATGAAAGTGAAATGCGCTAACAGCGGTCTACATAAAGCAACACTCACCGAAGATTATACCGACAATAATACCAAGTGACACTAACCACAGAACCTAAATAACCCCCTGAACCCGCACTTATGCCCGGTGTTTAGCTAAACCCTGTGCTCTTAATAACAATACACAGGAAGTGCTCCCCATTAAACACCCCGTGTGGAACACAACTCACCACAACCGTGACAACCGTTGTCACACTTGTAATTTATAACTGCATAATGCATTAACAAAGACTGCCGAACAACTGCAGCTCACAACGTGCGATGAGGGAAACAAAACTTTCTTGTTCATCTCACTGCTATGAAAAACATAACCTTGCCCCAAAGGCTTGTCATTTTGCCAATTGAGGTGACATCAACATGAAATGCCCAAAATGTCAAATCAACTACAGCCTAAAAATAACCCAGAACCGCACAAATGCTTTCATAAAAGGTGCCCAATTTGAAAAGAGTAGTCCCTGGTTTGGAAGATAACATGGATGCTATATTCAATATTTGGTAGTTGTCATATAAAAGCGTTTTTTATTACTTTAAAACGTGTCGAAATGATCCAACAGGTCTCCTTGTCACCCTGCGGAGAACCCTGCGGAGAACCCTGTGGAGAACCCTGTGGAGAACCCTGTGGTGGTATTGTGTTAAACTATCCTCTTTTATTTTCATGTGTAGCTCCTAGTGGAAACAGCAGGACTAGCTATTGTTATTGTTCCTGAACACAACCAGTTCACCTGTCACTTCTCCTCGTCCTCCTGAACACAACCAGTTCACCTTTTAGAGTCATGTCCTGATTACACAGCCACACACAGCCACACACAGCCACACAGCCACACAGCCACACAGCCACACACACAGCCACACACACACACACACACACACACACACACACACACACACACACACACACACACACACACACACACACACACACACACAGATATGACCCTAAACCAGAACCATTCTAGTTCTGCTATCAGGCTTTTGTCAGTACAGGAAATCCATTTGATCCTTAATAGGAGAACAGTCTGTACATCCTACAAGGACTGTGTGTGTGTGTGTGTGTGTGTGTGTGTTTGTGTGCGTGTTTGTGTGTGTGTGTGAGAGAGTGTGTGAGTGTTAGTTTGTTGGTGTGTTTTTGTGTGTCAGAGTGTGTGTGTGCTTTGTGTGTTTGAGTGTGGGTAAGAGAGTGTGTTAGATTGTGAGAGTGTGTGTGTGTGTGTGTGTTAGCACGTGTGAATAGACATCTCCTCTATGATCCAGAAACTGTACAACCCAATAGACTGTATAGTGTAACTAAGCAACCATTATGAGGAAAAACATCAGTTAGCAGCAGATACTCCAGAGAATACACTAAAGACGAAGCCTGTGTCAAACTCATTTCACACAAGGTCGAGTGTCCCAGGGTTTTTTCACTCATCATTTTTACTTGATTGATGAATTAAGGTCCCAGGTCTTAATTGGACACAAGTTGAAAGAGAACGTGGAAACCATCAGACATTTGGCCTCTGTGAAATGGCTTGGACAGCCCTGATTAGAGGAACAGAACCACTAAAGAGGCCCGGCCAGAACGGAACAGAAAAACAGCCGTGAACTCACCTCGCACTTTACTCCTCTGTGCTGTTACTGTGAGAGCCATGAACAAAACAAGGAAATAAAGGAGGACACAGAGGAGGTGGAGGTCCAGGAAGATAATAAGGCGGGAAAAGGGGAACAAGAACATGTAAGGGATGAATATGTGGAGGTAGAGAAAACGACAGAAAGGAGGAGAGAAGACATGAGAGAACAGCCGGTTAGATCTGATTAGATAATGGGTGACTTCAGATTAGATCAACAGATTAGATCAACAGATTAGATCAACAGATTAGATCAGCAGATTAGATCAGATCATGAGATCAGATTGTTAGATTGTGAATCCTTTTAATTTGAATCTAGCTTTGTGAAAAGGTATTCAGATGAGAAAGAGAAGCAAATAAACAGCAAGAAACCAGCCTAAGGTTCTTTATGATGGACTGGTTCTGCCTAAGACGATTTATTAGTGAACAGAAACACAAGACATACATCATATCACAGCCAATTTTGGCTCGGACATTCATACATGGGTACTAAGATCTTAATAAATATTTACCGTATTATCTAGCAGCAACGGTTTGGTAAAGACAAAGTGCCTTTAGTAGACATCCAACCAAAGCTAGAGTGACGTGTTTTATCCTCAGCAACCATTAGATATGGAAAATTCTCAGTAAACAGTAACATTTTGTAGTAAATAAAAATGCTTGTAAGATCCGAGACAAAGATTTCCTGGTAGAAATGATTGTTTGTGACATTACATTTCCTGGTAAAGATGATCCCAATGTATCTCCAGCTGAGTAGCTCGGGGTTTTGATATAAAGCAGAGAAATGCTTCACAGAGGTGAATCTGCTGATACACACTGAGTCTGTTTATCTTCTACTGTTACTTTCAAACGCGCTATCGTTTTCAACTCAGACACACTGACAAACACATGTACACACACACACACACACACACACACACACTCCACCCAGTATTTCTCCCTCACTTTACCTCTCCATCTGTGAAGCTCTATATATTATTCAGTCCCAGAGTGACATAGCTTTACCCCTCCATCTGTGATGCTCTATATATTATTCAGTCCCAGAGTGACATAGCTTTACCCCTCCATCTGTGATGCTCTATGTATTAATTCAGTCCCAGAGTGACATAGCTTTACCCCTCCATCTGTGATGCTCTATGTATTAATTCAGTCCCAGAGTGACATAGCTTTACCTCTCCATCTGTGATGCTCTATATATTAATTCAGTCCCAGAGTGACATAGCTTTACCTCTCCATCTGTGATGCTCTATATATTAATTCAGTCCCAGAGTGACATAGCTTTACCCCTCCATCTGTGATGCTCTATATATTAATTCAGTCCCAGAGTGACATAGCTTTACCCCTCCATCTGTGATGCTCTATATATTAATTCAGTCCCAGAGTGACATAGCTTTACCTCTCCATCTGTGATGCTCTATATATTAATTCAGTCCCAGAGTGACATAGCTTTACCCCTCCATCTGTGATGCTCTATATATTAATTCAGTCCCAGAGTGACATAGCTTTACCCCTCCATCTGTGATGCTCTATATATTAATTCAGTCCCAGAGTGACATAGCTTTACCCCTCCATCTGTGATGCTCTATATATTAATTCAGTCCCAGAGTGACATAGCTTTATGTCACGATCTGCCTTTGGCAGATGGCAAGGAATAGACACAATTGCAGAGAATAATTTCCAAAACAGGGTTTTTATTCTCATCCAGGCAGAACAGGCACTGAACATCAGAACTGAAACACTGAAACAACAAAACCAAGGAGTAAACTCAAAACAGGAATACCACAAACTAAAACACAAGAAATCATGGACTAGAACCGAACTAAACACAAACGGACTAACAGACAGAACACAGCATGAAACACAAAGACTCTAACAGGACTGACAGTGAATGAAACCTCAAGGACTACTAAACGGTTACAGTAACTAGAAACAAAGACAGAACTAATAAACCTAGACACAGACTATGCACCACAACCAGACAAACCCAACCAATACACAGACTGACAGGAATACAGTACTAAGCACAAAACCTCCATACAAACAAACAGACTCAAGACAAACGAACCAACATACCTTAACAAAGCCCGACACTCAGTGACACAGGGAAGACTAAATACTTGAACGAACAAGGAAATACATCTAACAAACGACAAAGTAACACGCATACCGACATGGAACGCAGACATGACACAGACATAGAACTAGAACCCAACGTACCTGAAACAATGACCGACACAGACAAACTGACACAGACCAAGCTAAATGCAGACACTAACGAACTGAACACAGAACAGGTGAGAAACAAACACAGGTGTAAGACATTGTCCTTGAATAATTCTCACTGCTGGCAAGGGAGTGGCCACACTGGCATAGAGGGGAACAGAGGCAGTCTCTTACAGTACCCCCCCCTCAAGGCGCGGCTCCAGAAGCGCCAAAACTAAAACAGAACCAACAGCTGCGGGGAGGCGGCCGAGGAGGTGGGGGGGGAAAGGCGGCCAGAACAAAAACCAAAAACCACAGGTTTCACGCCAATACCTGGAACGAGGACAGAGTCAAGAAAAATAGTCCAGTCTTCTCCGTGGGGCACGGGCAAACCTAGATGTTGAACCTGATAGAAATAGAGAGGTCCCGGCAGAACCAAGACATTGGTCCCGGGCAGAACAGAGAGCTGAGTCTGGTGATCGTAGCTGGGTAGACGGTCAGGAGGTCGTCCCGGCCGATGCGGATCAGGAGACCATATTGGCGGCGACGGATCAGGAGGTTGTATGGATGGCGACGGGTCAGGAGGCCAGACGGGCGGCGTTGGATCAGGTGGTCTATCCGGCGGAAGCGGGTCAGGAAGCAGCGCCGGAGGACATGGGTCAGGAGGCAGCGCCGGAGGACACGGGTCAGGTGGCCGCGCCGGCGGAGACGGGTCAGGTGGCCGGACAGGCGTAGGCGGAGCAGAGATCCGGAAGGACGGATGAGGGTCGGGAGGCCGGACAGGCAAGGACAGCTCGGGCGACCGGACAGGCAAGGACGGCGGGTCAGGTGGTCTACCCGGCGGGAACGGGTCAGGAGGTCTACCCGGCGGGAGCAGATCTGGAGGTCGACCCGGAGGGTGCAGGTCTGGAGGCCGGACAGGAGGGTGCAGGTCTGGAGGCCGGACAGGAGGGTGCAGGTCTGGAGGCCGGACAGGCGGGTGCAGGTCTGGAGGCCGGACAGGCGGGTGCAGGTCTGGAGGCCGGACAGGCGGGTGCAGGTCTGGAGGCCGGACAGGCGGGTGCAGGTCTGGAGGCCGGACAGGCGGGTGCAGGTCTGGAGGCCGGACAGGCGGGTGCAGGTCTGGAGGTCGACCAGGCGGGTGCAGGTCTGGAGGTCGACCAGGCGGGTGCAGGTCTGGAGGTCGACCAGGCAGAGACGGGTCGGGAGGCAGTGCCGGAGGAGACGGGTCGGGAGGCAGTGCCGGAGGAGACGGGTCGGGAGGCAGTGCCGGAGGAGACGGGTCGGGAGGCAGTGCCGGAGGACACGGGTCGGGAGGCCGTGCCGGAGGACACGGTTCGGGTGGCCGTGCCGGAGGACACGGTTCGGGTGGCCGTGCCGGAGGACACGGTTCGGGTGGCCGTGCCGGAGGACACGGTTCGGGTGGCCGTGCCGGAGGACACGGTTCGGGTGGCCGTGCCGGAGGACACGGTTCGGGTGGCCGTGCCGGAGGACACGGTTCGGGAGGCCGGGAACTGGCTTTGGCCTTGCAACAGTCCTTGGCCCGGCAACTGGCTCGGCCAGGATGACGGCCTCGGGCATTGGACGGAGCTCGAGAACAGGACGGGGCTCGGGAACAGGACTGGAGTCAGGATGGGGGACAGAAGTGAGCTCAGGGGCTGGAGTGAGCTCTGGGGCTGGAGTGAGCTCTGGGGCTGGAGTGAGCTCTGGGGCTGGAGTGAGCTCTGGGGCTGGAGTGAGCTCTGGGGCTGGAGTGAGCTCTGGGGCTGGAGTGAGCTCTGGGGCTGGAGTGAGCTCTGGGGCTGGAGTGAGCTCTGGGGCTGGAGTGAGCTCTGGGGCTGGAGTGAGCTCTGGGGCTGGAGTGAGCTCTGGGGCTGGAGTGAGCTCTGGGGCTGGAGTGAGCTCTGGGGCTGGAGTGAGCTCTGGGGCTGGAGTGAGCTCTGGGGCTGGAGTGAGCTCTGGGGCTGGAGTGAGCTCTGGGGCTGGGACAGCCACGGGGACAGACACGGGGGCTGGCTCAGGCAAGGAAACAGGGACTCGGACAGGCGGGAAACAGGGACTCGGACAGGCGGGAAACTGGGACAGGGACAGGCAGGGAAACTGGGACAGGGACAGGCAGGGAAACTGGGACAGGCTCAGGCTGGGAACCTGGGACAGGCAAGGACACGGGGACTGGCTCAGGCAAGGGCACGGGGACTGGCTCAGGCAAGGGCACGGGGACTGGCTCAGGCAAGGGCACGGGGACTGGCTCAGGCAAGGGCACGGGGACTGGCTCAGGCAAGGGCACGGGGACTGGCTCAGGCAAGGGCACGGGGACTGGCTCAGGCAAGGGCACGGGGACTGGCTCAGGCAAGGGCACGGGGACTGGCTCAGGCAAGGGCACGGGGACTGGCTCAGGCAAGGGCACGGGGACTGGCTCAGGCACGGGGACTGGCTCAGGCAAGGGCACGGGGACTGGCTCAGGCAAGGGCACGGGGACTGGCTCAGGCAAGGGCACGGGGACAGGCTCAGGCAAGGGCACGGGGACAGGCTCAGGCAAGGGCACGGGGACTGGCTCAGGCAAGGGCACGGGGACTGGCTCAGGCAAGGGCACGGGCTCAGGAAGGGAAACAGGCTCAGGAAGGCCGTATGGGTCATTTCGCACCTGCAGTACTTTCCTCCTTCCACCTCCGGTGTCTTCCAAAGGAGGAGGGCCATCATCAATGTCCTCCTCGTCTGAAAACTCCAGGTCCTCACCACTGTCCAGCAGTGAGACTTTCCCTGTCTTTTTCGCCGCTTGAGCCTGGTCAGCCATCTTGTGCTGTGGGGCGGCAGCCATCTTGTGCTGCGGGGCGGCAGCCATCTTGTGCTGCGGGGCGGCAGCCATCTTGTGCTGCGGGGCGGCAGCCATCTTGTGCTGCGCGGCGACAGCCATCTTGTGCTGCGCGGCGACAGCCATCTTGTGCTGCGGGGCGGCAGCCATCTTGTGCTGCGGGGCGGCAGCCATCTTGTGCTGCGGGGCGGCAGCCATCTTGTGCTGCGGGGCGGCAGCCATCTTGTGCTGCGGGGCGGCAGCCATCCTGTGCTGCGGAGGAGATTCGAGCCCCAGCCGAATATAGTGCTCCCGGCTGATTCTCTCCGCCTCGTCCTCCTCCTCTGGCTCCTCCCAGTACTCCTCTGAATCCTCCTCGGATTCAGCGCAGCGAGTCCTCTCCCACTCTCTCTGCTCCCAGTAACCCGCTGGTAGCCACATCGGTGGCGGCGCGGATGGTCGAGGAGGAAGGGGTGGTCCTCGCCTTATGGCGCATCGGCGCAAACATACTGGGAACTCCATTGGCGGCCCGTAAGTGGACGAGCAGCTCCTCATTCTCCGCTGTGTCGTAAATAGGTCGGTCATTCTGTCACGATCTGCCTTTTGGCAGATGGCAAGGAATAGACACAATTGCAGAGAATAATTTCCAAAACAGGGTTTTTATTCTCATCCAGGCAGAACAGGCACTGAACATCAGAACTGAAACACTGAAACAACAAAACCAAGGAGTAAACTCAAAACAGGAATACCACAAACTAAAACACAAGAAATCATGGACTAGAACCGAACTAAACACAAACGGACTAACAGACAGAACACAGCATGAAACACAAAGACTCTAACAGGACTGACAGTGAATGAAACCTCAAGGACTACTAAACGGTTACAGTAACTAGAAACAAAGACAGAACTAATAAACCTAGACACAGACTATGCACCACAACCAGACAAACCCAACCAATACACAGACTGACAGGAATACAGTACTAAGCACAAAACCTCCATACAAACAAACAGACTCAAGACAAACGAACCAACATACCTTAACAAAGCCCGACACTCAGTGACACAGGGAAGACTAAATACTTGAACGAACAAGGAAATACATCTAACAAACGACAAAGTAACATGCATACCGACATGGACCGCAGACATGACACAGACATAGAACTAGAACCCAACGTACCTGAAACAATGACCGACACAGACAAACTGACACAGACCAAGCTAAATGCAGACACTAACGAACTGAACACAGAACAGGTGAGAAACAAACACAGGTGTAAGACATTGTCCTTGAATAATTCTCACTGCTGGCAAGGGGAGTGGCCACACTGGCATAGAGGGGAACAGAGGCAGTCTCTTACACTTTACCCCTCCATCTGTGATGCTCTATATATTAATTCAGTCCCAGAGTGACATAGCTTTACCTCTCCATCTGTGATGCTCTATATATTAATTCAGTCCCAGAGTGACATAGCTTTACCCCTCCATCTGTGATGCTCTATATATTAATTCAGTCCCAGAGTGACATAGCTTTACCCCTCCATCTGTGATGCTCTATATATTAATTCAGTCCCAGAGTGACATAGCTTTACCTCTCCATCTGTGATGCTCTATATATTAATTCAGTCCCAGAGTGACATAGCTTTACCCCTCCATCTGTGATGCTCTATATATTATTCAGTCCCAGAGTGACATAGCTTTACCCCTCCATCTGTGATGCTCTATATATTAATTCAGTCCCAGAGTGACATAGCTTTACCTCTCCACCTGTGATGCTCTATATATTAATTCAGTCCCAGAGTGACACAGCTTTACCCCTCCATCTGTGATGCTCTATATATTAATTCAGTCCCAGAGTGACATAGCTTTACCTCTCCATCTGTGATGCTCTATATATTAATTCAGTCCCAGAGTGACATAGCTTTACCCCTCCATCTGTGATGCTCTATATATTAATTCAGTCCCAGAGTGACATAGCTTTACCTCTCCATCTGTGATGCTCTATATATTAATTCAGTCCCAAAGTGACATAGCTTTACCCCTCCATCTGTGATGCTCTATATATTAATTCAGTCCCGGAGTGACATAGCTTTACCCCTCCATCTGTGATGCTCTATATATTAATTCAGTCCCGGAGTGACATAGCTTTACCCCTCCATCTGTGATGCTCTATATATTCACTTTGCTTCTTTCTGTCTCCTTTCTCTCTGTTTCTTCTCTCTCCCTCTTCATCCATCATGTTTCCTGCCTCACTCCTCTCCTGTCTCTCTCATTCTTTATCAATCTTATCTATCTCATTCTCTCCTTTCACATTTTCCTCTCTTCCTCTCTTCCTCTCTTCCTCTCCGACTGCTCTCTTCATTTCTCTCAGTAGTCATGACATCATCACGGTCTTGTTTCAAAACAAAGTTTTTTTTTCTCACAAAGAACAAAGGAGGACAACTCACACTGACACAACACAGACACACAGGAAGATAATCTACAGCAGGCAGCATCTACAGCAGGCAGCATCTACAGCAGGCAGCATCTACAGCAGGCAGCATCTACAGCAGGCACCATCTACAGCAGGCACCATCTACAGCAGGCACCATCTACAGCAGGCACCATCTACAGCAGGCAGCATCTACAGCAGGCACCATCTACAGCAGGCACCATCTACAGCAGGCACCATCTACAGCAGGCACCATCTACAGCAGGCAGCATCTACAGCAGGCAGCTAGAAGTGTGTTTTGGTTTGATTCCTCCATGGGCCGGGTTCAAGTGACATCAGCTAAATGAGGAACATATCGTAAAAGCCCCTGAAGCATAATATATCCTTACTGTCTATTGTCTTCTGACTAAGCCATGCAATTATGTGTGTGTGTGTGTGTGTCTGTGTGTGTGTGCGTGTGAGAGAGAGAAACAGATTGAGCAAGACAGAGAAAGAGGGATAGAGACAGAGAGCTGTGTGTTAATGTTTCTGACTCCCAGCTTTACTCTGGTAGATAAACAGTGTTGGTTGCCAGGAGCAGATTGTCAAATTACCTTTGTGAACCCGAGAACATAGGAAATTACCAATCTGAGCATATTGCATCCCTCTGCCCCAGTTACAGTACAGTTAGCCTCCCAGTGTTTTAGTAATGGAGTCTTGTATATTTATGAGACTTACTGATTCACATGCGTTTCATTCCTTGCTCACTACCTTAAAACTAATGGCATTTAGCTGGAAGCCCTTCACACATTTGTTTCTGTGTAAGAAACATTTCAATTTAGCCTTATTTATTTAAGCCAATTCCCATGAGTATGCAGGGATAAACAGTGTGTGCGTGTCTGGGCGTGTGTGTGTGTGCGTGTGTGTGCGTGTATACGTGTGGGGGTGTGTGTGTGTGCGTGTGTGTATGTGTGTGTGTGTGTGTGTGTGTACACCTCTTTGTTCCTTGTTTATTTGTATTGGTCCCACGCATCTTTTAAAGAAACCAAGTTGAAACAAAAACACATAGTACGGCTTGAAAAAAATAAAACAATTTAGAGATTACAACCTGTTATAAACAATTCCTAATAAAGGTCATAACCTGTTATAAACACTACCTGTTAAAGGTCACAACCTGTTATAAACATTATCTGTTAAAGGTCATAACCTGTTATAAACTTTATCTATTAAAGGTCATAACCTACATTAAAACTGCCCTCACACCAAAACATGTTTTATTCAATATTCCCTCTCACTCCATATACCCTCTCACTCCGTATTCCCTCTCACTCCTTATTCCCTCTCACTCCTTATTCACTCTCACTCCGTATTCCCTCTCACTCCGTATTCCCTCTCACTCCGTATTCCCTCTCACTCCATATTCCCTCTCACTCCATATTCCCTCTCACTCCATATTCCCTCTAACTCCATATTCCCTCTCACTCCATATTCCCCCTCACTCCATATTCCCTATCACTCCATATTCCCCCTCACTCCATATTCCCTATCACTCCATATTCCCCCGCACTCCATATTCCCCCTCACTCCATATTCCCACTCACTCCATATTCCCTCTCACTCCATTTTCCCTCTCACTCCATATTCCCTCTCACTCCATATTCCATCTCACTCCATATTCCCTCTCACTCCATATTCCCACTCACTCCATATTCCATCTCACACCATATCCCCTCTCACTCCATATTCCCTCTCATTCCATATTCCCTCTCCCTCCATATTCCCTCTCACTCTATATTCCCTCTCCGTCCATATTCCCTCTCACTCCATATTCCCTCTCACTCCATATTTCCCTCTCACTCCATATTCCCTCTCACTCCGTATTCCCTCTCACTCCGTATTCCCTCTCACTCCATATTCCCTCTCACTCCATATTCCCTCTCACTCCATATTCCCTCTCACTCCATATTCCCTCTCACTCCATATTCCCTCTCACTCCATATACCCTCTCACTCCGTATTCCCTCTCACTCCGTATTCCCTCTCACTCCATATTCCCTCTCACTCCATATTCCCTCTCACTCCGTATTCCATTTCACTCCGTATTCCCTCTCATTCCGTATTCCCTCCCACTCCATATTCCCTCTCACTCCATATTCCCTCTCCCTCCATATTCCCTCTCACTCCATATTCCCACTCACTCCATATTCCCACTCAATCCATATTCCCTCTCACTCCATATTCCCTTTCACTCCATATTTCTCTCTCACTCCATATTCCCTCTCCCTCCATATTCCCACTCAATCCATATTCCATCTCACTCCATATACCCTCTCCCTCCATATTCCATCTCACTCCATATTCCATCTCACTCCATATACCCTCTCCCTCCATATTCCCTCTCACACCATATTCCCACTCACTCCATATTCCCTCTCACTCCATATTCCCTCTCCCTCCATATTCCCACTCAATCCATATTCCATCTCACTCCATATACCCTCTCCCTCCATATTCCATCTCACTCCATATTCCATCTCACTCCATATACCCTCTCCCTCCATATTCCCTCTCACACCATATTCCCACTCACTCCATATTCCCTCTCACTCCATATTCCCTCTCCCTCCATATTTCTCTCTCACTCCATATTCCCTCTCACTCCATATTTCTCTCTCACTCCATATTCCCTCTCACTCCATATTCCCTCTCACTCCATATTCCATCTCACTCTATATTCCCTCTCACTCCATATTCCCTCTCACTCTATATTCCCTCTCACTCCATATTCCCTCTCACTCCATATTTCTCTCTCACTCCATATTCCCGCTCACTCCATATTCCCTCTCACTCCATATTCCCTCTCCCTCCATATTTCTCTCTCACTCTATATTCCCTCTCACTCCATATTCCATCTCACTCTATATTCCCTCTCACTCCATATTCCCTCTCACTCCATATTCCCTCTCACTACATATTCCCTCTCACTCCATATTCCCTCTCCCTCCATATTTCTCTCTCACTCCATATTCCCTCTCACTCCATATTCCATCTCACTCTATATTCCCTCTCACTCCATATTCCCTCTCACTCCATATTCCCTCTCACTCCATATTCCCTCTCACTCCATATTCCATCTCACTCTATATTCCCTCTCACTCCATATTCCCTCTCACTCCATATTCCCTCTCACTCCATATTCCCTCTCACTCCATATTCCCTCTCACTCCATATTCCTTCTCCCTCCATATTCCATCTCACTCTATATTCCCTCTCACTCCATATTCCCTCTCCCTCCATATTCCCTCTCACTCTATATTCCATCTCACTCCATATTCCCTCTCACTCCATATACCCCTTTCATATTCTCTCTTCATATTCTCTCCTCATCGTCTCTCTTCCTTTCCAATCCTTTCTCATATTCCCGTTTTATCCACTGAGATCATAAGGTCCTGTGTAACAAATTGGCTGCTCAAGATCCTCCTTAAGATGGTTCCTCCAACGATCACAACACTACAAAGGTTCTGGAGAACAAGGCCATGTCTGAAAGCACCAGAGGCTTGCTTGGACTTTTTATGCCAATTAGTTTCAGTCTGCTGGTCTGAGACTGTGGCAAAGTTGGTTTCACTTTAGATTTCGGACGATAAAATTGAAAATGTAAAGCTTTCAAACTGTTTATATGAATTCCTAACGTACAGATGATTTTTATTTCAGGTATAGACATTTGAATCACTGTTGAGATTTGGACCACTGGTCACCAAAGTACCGGTGCTACAAAATGCAGCTATTTTTTACTGTGCAAGTAAAACATAATATGAGGAATAACACAATAAGAGCCATCAAAGAAGCTTTCAATATGACCAAAAGTGAGTATTATTTTCGTTAAACTTGGTATAGTAAACTTAATTCAAAATATGACTTATCATTTCAATGGAATAAAGCCACTATTAGTTATATTGGCATCCCACTTGTGTTCATTCAAATAACAACATAACAACTTAAACAGGCTACAGTGGGTTAGGGTTAGCTACAAAACACAGCACTTATAGAGCAGAAAGAAACTGAGAGGATCGTGATCACATTATGAGTAAAGAAATACACAGATGGAATCCTAATAAAAATACAAACTACACAAACATGTTTTACAATTGAGGAAGGGAGAGAGAAGAAACAAACGATACGAAACGAAAAGATGCCACAAAACAAATAGGCTTGGCAGAAAAATAGAGAGTTAAGCAGAATACAGTGAGAGTTGGGGAAGTAGATCCAAAAGGCTAAGAGATTATTAACCACTGAAAGAGGAGTCCTGCTCTTACCCCCCTCCTGAATACAACACCTCTGTCCTGTTACTTGGCAACCAACACAACAGCTCCCCGGGATTTAGCAGTCTGGGAGTGAATAAACCCTTTTCACTTCTTTAGTAACTTTACTTCCTTTCTTTCTTTCTCCGTTAGTTATTCTTTTCTCCTCACTCGGTTTTGAACCAGCTAGCAGGCAGACAGTTGATTTTAATCCCCTCGTTATCCAGTGAATTTGACGTCTTTCAAAGGATCGTGCAGCGAAGATATATTTAATATGAAGTATGTATGAGAGATAAATGATGGATTAATGAAGAGATAGAAGTAATATATATAGTTTTAGATGTGTAGCCTGCGCCCGAGTGCGGACATGTATTGGAATGTGTGAGTGTCTGTTCATCAGAAGGCAGCCTCATCTCAAAGACACTGACGCTTGTAAATGTTTGATGCATAGATAATCAAGCAGGAGTGTCTGATATAAAATGTTATGCATTAATGAAAGAGCAAAATGCTTTATCAGAGCCAGATCCTAATAGACATAAATAATGTAATCACTGGAACTGTCAAAGCCAGAAATCATTTGCCAATACTATTCACAATAACATTTAGAGCGAATGTGTGTGTGTGTGTGTGTGGTGTGTGTGTGTGCGTGTATGTGTGTGTGTGTGTGTGTGTGTGTGTGTGTGTGTGTGTGTGTGTGTGTGTGTGTGTGTGTGTGTGTGTGTGCTTGTATGTGTGTGAGCGTGCGTGTATGTATGTGTGTGTGTGTGTGAGCATGCGTGTATGTGTGTGTGTTGTAAGTGTGTGTGTTGTATGTGTGTGTGTTATGTATGTGTGTGTGTGTGTGTATGTGTGTGTGTGTACTATGTGTGTGTGTTATGTATGTGTGTGTGTTATGTGTGTGTGTGTGTGTGTGTGTGTTGTATGTGTGTGTGTTATGTATGTGTGTGTGTGTGTGTGTATGTGTGTGTGTGTACTATGTGTGTGTGTTATGCATGTGTGTGCGTGTGTTATGTATGTGTGTGTATTATGTGTGTGTGTGTGTGTGTGTGTGTGTGTGTACTATGTGTGTGTGTTATGTATGTGTGTGTATTATGTGTGTGCGTGTGTTATGTATGTGTGTGTATTATGTGTGTGTGTGTGTGTGTATGTGTGTGTGTGTACTATGTGTGTGTGTGTGTGTGTGTGTGTGTACTATGTGTGTGTGCGTGTGTTATGTATGTGTATGTTATGTGATCCAGGTACATGTTCAGACCAGACATTAAACCATTTCTGGTTAGTAGTCAGAATCAGATACTAGGGTTAATTATTTAAGGTTAGGGTAAAAGTCAGGGC
Organism: Dallia pectoralis; assembly: GCA_029465975.1. Lineage (NCBI taxonomy): Eukaryota > Metazoa > Chordata > Actinopteri > Esociformes > Umbridae > Dallia > Dallia pectoralis. The sequence goes on along the minus strand of CM055746.1, from coordinate 17,443,820 downwards.
AAAGGTTAGGCTAAAGTTTAAGATAAAGGTTAGGCTAAAGTTTAGGGTAAAGGTTAGATCAAACCTTTAGCTTAAAGGTTTAGTGTGTTAGAATAATGGTTACATTTAAGCATTACCATTAGGTTTGGGTTGGACTAGGTTAAACATACATTAAGATTAGCCTTAGATTAAAGGTTTAGTGTGTAATTTAATGTGTGTGTGTGTCTGTGTAATTGTTTGTGTAATTGAATGTATGTTTGTGTGTTTTTCTGTATGTGTAACTTATTGTGTGTGTGTGTTCGTGTAATTGAATGTATGTGTGTGTGTTTTTCTGTATGTGTAACTTATTGTGTGTGTGTGTGCGTGTGTGTAGTTCCCTGGTTGTCAGGGAAAGTGATGGAGAGAGTTTCCTGTACTGTGTGGTAGCAGCTGTTTCCAGATATATTGATGCGATTTATCTACACAGCCAGCAGAATGCCAGAAAGGCAGGCTTATTGAACAGACTGCTATGAAATCCTAATGCAGTGTTTGTCACCTGGTGTCAGACACACCCACACACACACACACACACACACACACACACATGTGTGCACACACATACACACACACATCTAGTGCTACAGTTAGCCAGCCTAAAATGGCAACCTTTTTAATAGTTATTTTAGAGTTGTTCTAGCGGACCCATAGAGCTCTGATTAAAGGTGTTGTCTCCGTTTTAACAGTCAGCCGCTACGGTCCAATTAAGTCGGCTTGGGTATCCGGAGAAAATAAACAGTAGATGTACGCCATACCTGGACTCCAGTCTGGTATGGCACCTCCTTTCTGGTATTCCACCTCCTTTCTGGTATTGCACCTCCTTTCTGGTATGGCACTTCCTTTCTGGTATTGCACCTCCTTTCTGGTATTGCACCTCCTTTCTGGTATTGCACTTCCTTTCTGGTATTGCACCTCCTTTCTGGTATTGCACCTCCTTTCTGGTATTGCACCTCCTTTCTGGTATTGCACCTCCTTTCTGGTATTGCACCTCCTTTCTGGTACTGCTTCTCCTTTCTGGTGTTACACCTCCCTTACATTCATCAACATGCAGGACTGTAGTGCACCAACCGAATTCTGGGAGTACTTCTCAATGGGAGTTTCTCAATAGGGCTACGAGCCAACCAGAGGGCCTGTTGAAGTGATTGATAGGTCTACAAGCCAACCAGAGGGCCTGTTGAAGTGATTGATAGGGCTACAAGCCAACCAGAGGGGGGCCTGTTGAAGTGATTGATAGGGCTACAAGCTAACCAGAGGGCCTGTTGAAGTGATTGATAGGGCTGTGAGCCAACCAGAGGGCCTGTTGAAGTGATTGATAGGGCTACGAGCCAACCAGAGGGCCTGTTGAAGTGATTGATAGGGCTGTGAGCCAACCAGAGGGCCTGTTGAAGTGATTGGTAATCAGGTGTAAACATCAGGGCCGGTAGCGTTGATGAGATAATACATTAGTATTAAAAGGATATTACAGCGCATTCCTGTTTAACAACGTGCCTCTATTGTGGTATTTAGATACTATACAGGACAAAAGTATTAGTCTGAAAAAAACACTAGTTACTAGTTGAAAGCAATGCACATCTCCAGAAGTCATAGCAGTTTCATAGGGGAATTGAGTCATAAGAGGAGTTACAAGATCGGTCATCATAAGACCTATCAAAATCCCGAAACTATAGCAGCAGTACAGTCGCCATTTGTAAATCCTACTGTAGTGGATGGAGACAGGGAGATGGTCAGGCTTTTGTCTTTACAAACACAGTGAACACTAGTGCACCTAGCTGTCCATACATACAATAATAATAATAAATATAACAGAAACTATAGCAGCAGTACAGTCGCCATTTGTAAATCCTACTGTAGTGGATGGAGACAGGGAGATGGTCAGGCTTTTGTCTTTACAAACACAGTGAACACTAGTGCACCTAGCTGCCCATACATACAATAATAATAATAAATATAACAGAAACTATAGCAGCAGTACAGTCGCCATTTGTAAATCCTACTGTAGTGGATGGAGACAGGGAGATGGTCAGGCTTTTGTCTTTACAAACACAGTGAACACTAGTGCACCTAGCTGCCCTTACATACAATAATAATAATATAACATTGTATGGGAAGGTCGAGTGCAGGTAAGAAATCGAATAAAATTTCATTGAGATTATGACAGGGGATAGCTAGTAGATATGTTAGTACATCTCTAAAGCACACAGGTACACACACTTCATTAGATCAGTGTTATAAAATGTGTCGTCTCAGATTAGATAACATACGGCTCTATTTTGTTACAACTCTAAATCCTGCCCCATTGTCTCGTTTTATAACCAGCCCACCATGGAAGTGTGAAGCCAGCCAAGCCCCTCCCACTCAGAGGATTCAGGATGTCTAGCCAAGCCCCTCCCACTCAGAGGATTCAGGATGTCTAGCCAAGCCCCTCCCACTCAGAGGATTCAGGATGTCTAGCCAAGCCCCTCCCACTCAGAGGATTCAGGATGTCTAGCCAAGCCCCTCCCACTCAGAGGATTCAGGATGTCTAGCCAAGCCCCTCCCACTCAGAGGATTCAGGATGTCTAGTACACACCACCAAAACATATAAACACACAAACCAACACTCAAAACATGAAAATATAAAACAGTGTAGCACAGAGGGACTTACAGAGCATCCTGATGGATTGTAAAAACGCACATTTCAATTTTGACTGAATTATTGTCAGAATATTGGGACAATGAATCCCCTCAACTAGGACAGCCATATAGGTATTCCCACAGAATGATGGATACACACACACACACACAGATACACACACACACCCGCGCATGGACACACACTTCCCTGCAGCTATCAATCAGAATCCCCAGTTGCCTCTAAACTATTCATTTGCAGAAGCTGTTGAAACAAAAAGCATCTGATGAAATATGACACCCTCACACTGTCCATCACCCCAAACCCCCCCACGCACCCACACACACACACACACGCACCCACACACACACACACGCAAACACACACACAAACACACACATGCACACACACACACACACACACACACACTTTCCATCACCCCCACCCCACCACGCACGCACCCACCCACACACACACACAGACACACACACACACACACACACTGTCCATTACTCCCAACCCCCCCACGCACACACACACGCGCACACGCACACACACGCGTGTGTGTGTGCGTGTGACCTGGTGAAACAGATGCTTTTACAGTCAGAGCTTTATGAGTGAAAGGCTTCGTCTGGTCACCAACCTGAGCCACTCCCACTCCTCTTCCTCACAGGTTGGGGGACCATGTGAAATAACAGCCTTTATTAGACTTTCGCCCCTACCTTGGTGAACTGGGTGTGTGTTTAATGTGAACTCACTCAAACATCGGGCTGACATATCATGGCTCTGTTTAATATGAGGGTTGTTGGTATTTCTGGCATTTAAACTATCAGACATAAAGGATCCGTCCCAAAGCTTGAGGAAAATGTATTAAATTAGAGAGATTTCTACTGTCTTCAAGATGGGAGGGTAAATTCATAAAACCTAACCCTAATTAACCCTAACCCTAACTTACCCTAACCCTAACTTACCCTAACCCTAACTTACCCTAATTTACCCTAACCCTAATTTACCCTAACCCTAACTCTAACTTACGCTAACCCTAACTTTCCCTAACCCTAACTAACTTACCCTAACCCTAACTTACCGTAACTAACCCTAACTTACCCTATCCCTAACTTACCCTAACCAACCCTAACTTACCCCAACCCTCTAACCCACTCTATTCCCTTTATATTACACTCTATTCCCTTTATATTACACTCTATTCCCTTTATATTACACTCTATCCCCTTTATATTACACTCTATTCCCTTTATATTACACTATATTCCCTTTATATTACACTCTATCCCCATCTTATTACACTCTATTCCCATCTTATTACACTCTATTCCCTTTATATTACACTCTTTCCCTTTATATTACACTCTATTCCCTTTATATTACACTATATTCCCTCTATATTACACTATATTCCCTTTATATTACACTCTATTCCCTTTATATTACACTATATTCCCTTTATATTACACTCTATTCCCTTTATATTACACTATATTCCCTCTATATTACACTATATTCCCTTTATATTACACTCTATTCCCTTTATATTACACTATATTCCCTTTATATTACACTCTATTCCCTTTATATTACACTCTATTCCCTTTATATTACACTATATTCCCTTTATATTACACTCTATTCCCTTTATATTACACTATATTCCCTCTATATTACACTCTATTCCCTTTTTATTACACTCTATTCCCTTTATATTACACTATATTCCCTTTATATTACACTATATTCCCTTTATATTACACTATATTCCCTTTATATTACACTCTATTCCCTTTATATTACACTATATTCCCTTTATATTACACTCTATTCCCTTTATATTACACTATATTCCCTTTATATTACACTCTATTCCCTTTATATTACACTATATTCCCTTTTTATTACACTCTATCCCCTTTATATTACACTATTCCCTTTATATTACACTATATTCCCTTTTTATTACACTCTATTCCCTTTATATTACACTATATTCCCTTTATATTACACTCTATCCCCTTTATAGTACACTCTATTCCCTTCATATTACACCCTCTGCCCTCAATAGAAGCACTTTTCCATTACAACTCCCAGAAGAGGTCTTCGACTCGCAACAACAAAAGCGTCTGGACTGTCAGTGTTAAATAGCCAGTGCTGCCTCCCGGTTTTCCAGACCACAGTCTTCATGTCTGAATGTCTCTTTGTCTCTGTGACACTGTGGGGAAACTGGCTGACAAAAACTTATCCATCCACACAGGAGAGGTGAAGGGACCTCACATAAACCAGCCTTCACCTCACACAGGACCCTAGTGGTTATGGAGGCATCTAGGATTCAGATGGTGTCTATATGTGACACTAGAGGTAGAGGATGGATGGAGAAAAGAGAGGATGGATGGAGGAAGGGGAAGATGGATGGAGGAAGGAGATGATGGATGGAGGAAGGAGATGATGGATGGAGGAAGGGGAAGATGGATGGAGGAAGGAGATGATGGATGGAGGAAGGAGATGATGGATGGAGGAAGGAGATGTTATGGAGGAAGAAGAGGATGGATGGAGGAAGGGGAAGATGGATGGAGGAAGGAGATGATGGATGGAGGAAGGAGATGATGGATGGAGGAAGGAGATGTTATGGAGGAAGAAGAGGATGGATGGAGGAAGGGGAAGATGGATGGAGGAAGGAGATGATGGATGGAGGAAGGAGATGATGGGTAGAGGAAGGAGATGTTATGGAGGAAGAAGAGGATGGATGGAGGAAGGGGAAGATGGATGGAGGAAGGAGATGATGGGTAGAGGAAGGAGATGTTATGGAGGAAGAAGAGGATGGATGGAGGAAGGAGAGGATGAAGAGTTGAGGTAAAAGTGTTTTTCTAGCATTAACAGTTTTGTCATCAATGTTCATGACTTGACCATAACGATGACCTGGACCGGAACCAGGAAACAATTGGGAGAATTAAACCCAGCAACTCAATGCCCCCATCGAGCCATTGCAGAAACTGAGATTGTAAATAGTAATAATGTCTTCATGAACTTCCCTAACCTCCAGTTGTTTAGTAATCAGACACACAGTAGTGGCAGGTGGCCGTCTGGTCTGGTTTTATGCACAAACTGCTGAAGAGAAGAAAATGGCAGTGAATGACAACTAGGAGCTCAAACAGAAGGAAGAGCACAGTTTAACGGAGAGGAAAAATGATTTACTGGTGTCGACTCAGATGGAACTCAGATGTACTGGGTCGTCTGTGGTTCCCAGCTAGACGGACAAACGACGGTTCTCGAACAAAGGCACCAACAGCTTTGGCAAACAGTCGGTCCGCGCCTCCAGGTAGATGTTCTATGCATCGACTAGCTAGCTAACAAAAACTCTCTCACTAGCTAAGAACATGGAACGAGGAAATGATTATTGGCGTGTCCGTTTTCCCCGTTATTCATGATGCGTCTCTGGCTGCACACAGAGAAATAATCTTCCCTCCATCATTCCTCGAGCATAAAGGACACACGCCCTCTGTCATTCATCATGAGAACACACCTCCATCATTTCTCCATCATAAAGGAAAATAAAATAGACAACAGGAAGGTAAAAAAAGAAAGACACATGGATGAACCACTCATTTCATCCCCCTTTCAATTCCATTTCCCGTTTTCTCTGCCTTTTTGATTGATGCCATCTCCTCCTGTCTCTCTCTCTCCTCTTCTCCCTGTCTTTTTTTCTGACGTCGTCCTTCACTTTTAATGAGCGCTTCACAACACTGTGACCATTGTCTGTCCCCCTGGCCCAGAAAAGGAGGGAGGAAGAGAGAGTGAAAAAGCAGGGATGCATAAGAAGAGGTACTTAGACTGGAGTGCATGTGTGTGTGTGTGTGTGTGTGTGCACCCGTGTGTGTGTGTGTGTGTGTGTGCACCCGTGTGTGTGTGTGTGTGTACCCGTGTGTGTGTGTACCCGTGTGTGTGTGCACCCGTGTGTGTGTGTGTGTGTACCCGTGTGTGTGTGTACCCGTGTGTGTGTGCACCCGTGTGTGTGTGTGTGTGTGTGCACCCGTGTGTGTGTGTGTGTGTGTGTGCACCCGTGTGTGTGTGTGTGTGTGTGTGCACCCGTGTGTGTGTGTGTGTGTGTGTGTGTGTGTGTGTGTGTGTGTGTGTGTGTGTGTGTGCACCCGTGTGTGTGTGTGTGTGTGTGTGTGTGTGTGTGTGTGTGTGTGTGTGTGTGTGTGTGTATGTGCAAGTGAAAGGATTCCACTTTAACAGCTTACATTATTCATTCGCATCATTTGGTAAGACCACTCAAGAAGTCCCCTGTTCACATATCCACACACAGGTGCACACACACACACACACACGGGTGCACACAGACACACACACACACACGGGTGCACACACACACACACACACACACACGGGTGCACACAGACACACACACACACACGGGTGCACACACACACACACACACACGGGTGCACACACACACGGGTACACACACACACGGGTACACACACACACACACACGGGTGCACACACACGGGTGCACACAGACACACACACACACACGGGTGCACACACACACACACACACACGGGTGCACACACACACGGGTACACACACACACACACACGGGTGC
>CM055746.1:17429076-17431576 GCA_029465975.1 Dallia pectoralis | reverse complement strand
ATAGAGAGCGCAGGAAGAGATGGAGAGATCAGAGGGAGATAGAGAGATCAGGAAGATATAGAGAGATCAGAGGGAGATAGAGAGATCAGGAAGAGATAGAGAGAGCAGGAAGAGATGGAGAGATCAAAGGGAGATAGAGAGATCAGGAAGATATAGAGAGATCAGAGGGAGATAGAGAGATCAGAGGGAGATTGAGAGATCAGAGGGAGATAGAGAGATCAGAGGGAGGTAGAGAGATCAGAAAGAGATAGAGAGATCAGAGGGAGATTGAGAGATCAGGAAGAGATAGAGAGATCAGAGGGAGATGGAGAGATCAGGAAGAGATAGAGAGATCAGAGGGAGATAGAGAGATCAGAGGGAGATGGAGAGATCAGAGGGAGATGGAGAGATCAGGAAGAGATAGAGAGATCAGAGGGAGATAGAGATATCAGGAAGAGATAGAGAGATCAGGAAGAGATAGAGAGATCAGAGGGAGATAGAGAGATCAGAGGGAGATGGAGAGATCAGGAAGAGATAGAGAGATCAGAGGGAGATGGAGAGATCAGGAAGAGATAGAGAGATCAGAGGGAGATGGAGAGATCAGGAAGAGATAGAGAGATCAGAGGGAGATAGAGAGATCAGAGGGAGATAGAGAGATCAGAGGGAGATGGAGAGATCAGGAAGAGATGGAGAGATCAGAGGGAGATGGAAAGATCAGGAAGAGATAGAGAGATCAGAGGGAGATAGAGAGATCAGGAAGAGATAGAGAGATCAGAGGGAGATAGAGAGATCAGGAAAAGAGAGAGATCAGAGGGAGGTAGAGAGATCAGAAAGAGATAGAGAGATGATGGATAGATGGAGTGTCAGTTTCCAATTCCAGTCTCTTCTAACACCTGTGTGTGTGTTTGTGTGTGTTTGTGTGTGTTTGTGTTTGTGTGTGTGTGTGTCACGGTCCGTCCAAGGTGTAGTGCGTGAAGCCATGTGCAGAGCCAATGTATCCGTTTTGAACAGGTTTATTAATACACCAACGTAAAACAAACCGATAACGGCGGAAAAAAGGCTAACTGGTTTAACTGAAATAAACAGTGCGCATATCGCGACTTACATACAAAACATTCCACAAACCACAATAGCACTCAAAATACACAAACACTCACCTCTAAAATAACGTGTGACATGTAACAATGCGAAGCAATGAGTGCACTGCTCGCGACCCTCTTATATCCCATTGATTACAAGCAGAAACAGCTGAGTGACAAAACATAAACAAGGAAGTGAATCACCGAAAGGTCTGTGTAGCCACGCCCCACACCATTCGTGACAGTATCCCCCACTAAAAGGCTAGCTCCCCAGATAGCCGAACGGAAACACAAAACCAAAACAAGGGAGCAACAGGGAGAGAACCCGCAGTCAAACCCAAAAGGGTCAGTCCAGGACCGCAGGTCCAGCCCTGAAAAGGCCTCGGTGGCTGCGAGGCCGCCATCTAGTGCGGCAGAGAGACCGCCATCTAGTGCGGCTGAGAGTCCGCCATCTTGTGCGGCTCAGAGTCCGCCGTCTTGTGCGGCCCAGAGTCCGCCGTCTTGTGCGGCTCAGAGTCCGCCGTCGTGTGCAGCTCAGAGTCCGCCGTCGTGGGCGACGTGGTGGCGGAGGCCATCGTGGCGCCGTCGTGGCGGCGGCCATCGGGCGCAGTCGTGGCGGCGGCCATCGTGGGCGGTGTCGTGGCGGCGGCCATCGTGAGCGTAGTCGTGGCGGCGGCCATCGTGAGCGTAGTCGTGGCGGCGGCCATCGTGAGCGTAGTCGTGGCGGCGGCCATCGTGAGCGTAGTCGTGGCGGCGGCCATCGTGAGCGTAGTCGTGGCGGCGGCCATCGTGAGCGTAGTCGTGGCGGCGGCCATCGTGAGCGTAGTCGTGGCGGCGGCCATCGTGAGCGTAGTCGTGGCGGCGGCCATCGTGAGCGTAGTCGTGGCGGCGGCCATCGTGAGCGTAGTCGTGGCGGCGGCCATCGTAAGCGTAGTCGTGGCGGCGGCCATCGGGAGCGTAGTCGTGGCGGCGGCCATCGTGAGCGTAGTCGTGGCGGCGGCCATCGTGAGCGTAGTCGTGGCGGCGGCCATCGTGAGCGTAGTCGTGGCGCGGCCTTCGTGGTCGGCGATGCGGCAGCCATTGTGGGCGGCGATGCGGCAGCCATTGTGGGCGGCGATGCGGCAGCCATTGTGGGCGGCGATGCGGCAGCCATTGTGGGCGGCGATGCGGCAGCCAGTGTGGGCGGCGATGCGGCAGCCAGTGTGGGCGGCGATGCGGCAGCCATTGTGGGCGGCGATGCGGCAGCCATTGTGGGCGGCGATGCGGCAGCCATTGTGGGCGGCGATGCGGCAGCCATTGTGGGCGGCGTCATGCGGCAGCCATTGTGGGCGGCGTGCGGCAGCCAGTGTGGGCGGCGATGCGGCAGCCAGTGTGGGCGGCGATGCGGCAGCCATTGTGGGCGGCGATGCAACAGCCATCTTGAGCGCTGGCGGCACGGCGGG
>CM055746.1:17406576-17419076 GCA_029465975.1 Dallia pectoralis | reverse complement strand
CTGACTGGTATAGTACTGACTGGTATAGTACTGACTGGATAGTACTGACTGGATAGTACTGACTGGATAGTACTGGCTGGTATAGTACTGACTGGTATAGTACTGACTGGTATAGTACTGACTGGATAGTACTGACAGGATAGTACTGACTGGATAGTACTGACTGGATAGTACTGACTGGTATAGTACTGACTGGTATAGTACTGACTGGATAGTACTGACTGGATAGTACTGACTGGTATAGTACTGACTGGTATAGTACTGACTGGTATAGTACTGACTGGATAGTACTGACTGGTATAGTACTGACTGGTATAGTACTGACTGGTATAGTACTGACTGGATAGTACTGACTGGTATAGTACTGACTGGATAGTACTGACTGGTATAGTACTGACTGGATAGTACTGACTGGTATAGTACTGACTGGATAGTACTGACTGGATAGTACTGACTGGTATAGTACTGACTGAATAGTACTGACTGGATATTACTGACTGGATAGTACTGACTGGATAGTACTGACTGGTATAGTACTGACTGGTATAGTACTGACTGGTATAGTACTGACTGATATAGTACTGACTGGATAGTACTGACTGGATAGTACTGACTGGTATAGTACTGGCTGGTATAGTACTGACTGGATAGTACTGACTGGATAGTACTGACTGGATAGTACTGACTGGTATAGTACTGACTGATATAGTACTGACTGGAAAGTACTGACTGGTATAGTACTGACTGGTATAGTACTGGCTGGATAGTACTGACTGGTATAGTACTGACTGGTTAGTACTGACTGGATAGTACTGACTGGTATAGTACTGCCTGGATAGTACTGACTGGCATAGTACTGACTGGTATAGTACTGACTGGATAGTACTGACTGGATAGTACTGACTGGTATAGTACTAACCGGATAGTACTGACTGGTATAGTACTGGCTGGTATAGTACTGACTGGATAGTACTGACTGCATAGTACTAACTGGTATAGTACTGACCGGATACTACTGACTGGTATAGTACTGGCTGGTATAGTACTGACTGGTATTGTACTGACTGGTATAGTACTAACTGGATAGTACGGACTGGTATAGTACTGACTGGATAGTACTGACTGGATAGTACTGACTGGATAGTACTGACTGGTATAGTACTGACTGGTATAGTACTAACTGGATAGTACGGACTGGTATAGTACTGACTGGTTTAGTACTGACTGGTATAGTACTGGCTGGTATAGTACTGACTGGTATAGTACTGACTGGATAGTACTGACTGGATAGTACTGACTGGATAGTACTGACTGGTATAGTACTGACTGGATAGTACTGACTGGTATAGTACTGACTGGATAGTACTGACTGGTATAGTACTGACTGGATAGTACTGACTGGATAGTACTGACTGGATAGTACTGACTGGTATAGTACTGGCTGGTATAGTACTGACTGGTATAGTACTGACTGGATAGTACTGACTGGATAGTACTGACTGGTATAGTACTGACTGGTATAGTACTGACCGGATAGTACTGGCTGGTATAATACTGACTGGTATAGTACTGACTGGTATAGTACTAACTGGATAGTACGGACTGGTATAGTACTGGCTGGTATAGTACTGGCTGGTATAGTACTGAATGGTATAGTACTGACTGGATAGTACTGACTGGTATAGTACGGACTGGATAGTACTGACTGGTATAGTACGGACTGGATAGTACTGACTGGATAGTACTGACTGGATAGTACTGACTGGATAGTACTGACTGGATAGTACTGACTGGTATAGTACTGACTGGTATAGTACTAGTTAGTCCAGGGTTTTATGGTGAATGGATAGTACTGACTGGTATAGTACTAGCTAGTCCAGGGTTTTAGGGTGAATGGATAGTACTGACTGGTATAGTACTAGCTAGTCCAGGGTTTTAGGGTGAATGGATAGTACTGACTGGTATAGTACTAGCTAGTCCAGGGTTTTAGGGTGAATGGATAGTACTGCAAGAGTCTAACGCCAGAATGAGAAGAGTAAAGACACAAATGCAAGAATTTGCTCACAAACGCTATTTTTAAAACATGAACACTTTAATTTATCCTGCTAGTACCGTAAATGTTGTGTAATTGACCTTTGACCTTCTTGATTATTCTCATTACTAAAATTATGTTCTAATGTAAATTCCTAATTATTTCCAGGGTATGCTTTAGCAATATGTACATTATGTCAAGCCAATTAAGCATTCTGAATTGAATTGAGAGAAAAGCAAAATGAAAAAGATAGGGAGGGGGAGGGAGAGAGAGCGGGAGAGAAATAAAGAGAGAGAGAGGGAGAGAGGGAGAGAGAGGGAGAGGGATAAAGATAGAGAGAGGGATAAATATAGAGAGAGACAGAGAGAAATAAAGAGAGACAGGGAGATAGCGGGAGAGAGAGAGATAAAGAGAGAGAGAGAGAGAGAGAGGGAGAGAGAGATGGAGAGATAGAGAGGGAGAGAGACAGAGAGAAATAAAGAGAGAGAGGGAGATAGAGCAGGAGAGCGATAAAGAGAGATAAAGAGAGAGAGAGAGATAGCGGGAGAGAGAGATAAAGAGAGAGAGCCAATGAAGAGAGAGAACAGGTCCAGAATACGATCTGACTCCATAATAGTTGTTATTCCTTCTCTCTAATTACAGAAACTAGACAGACTCTCTGTTCCTCCTCTAAAGAGCACCCACCCTGTTCCTGTTCTTTATTTCCTGTGGACAGACCTTCTGAAAATAAAGAATTTCCTGGTGTCTCCCAGCGCTGTAATTGATTTGTTGATTGGTCACAGCCAGTGGCATGATGGGATAACTGTGGACCTAGTTACTGGTCCAAATTAGGTCCCTATCAGTGTCTAGGTGTGTGTGTGTGTGTGTGTGTGTGTGTGTGTGTGTGTGTGTGTGTGTGTGTGTGTGTGTGTGTGTCTGTCTGTCAATTAGAGTTTAATCAATACAATGGTCAGGTGATTGACCCAATCAGGAAGATCACTAGACTAGTAACTCTCTCTTTCTACATCCAAAACTGAGCCTTGTTTCCCCTATAGAATACACAACTAGTACAGCTCTATTGCTGATGTTGACTAATATAAGGTTAATATTAGCAGATGTTGACTAATATAAGGGTCATATTAGCTGATGTTGACTAATATAAGGGTCATATTAGCTGATGTTGACTAATATAAGGGTCATATTAGCTGATGTTGACTAATATATGGGTAATATTAGCTGATGTTGACTAATATAAGGGTAATATCAGCTGATTTTGACTAATATAAGGGTAATATTAGCTGATGTTGACTAATATATGGGTAATATTAGCTGATGTTGACTAATATAAGGGTAATATTAGCTGATGTTGACTAATATAAGGGTAATATCAGCTGATGTTGACTAATATATGGGTAATATTAGCTGATGTTGACTAATATATGGGTAATATTAGCTGATGTTGACTAATCTAATGGTCATATTAGCTGATTTTGACTAATATAAGGGTAATATCAGCTGATGTTGACTAATATAAGGGTATTATCAGCTGATGTTGACTAATATAAAGGTAATATCAGCTGGTATTGACTAATATAAGGGTGATATCAGCTGATGTTGACTAATATAAAGGTAATATCAGCTGGTATTGACTAATATAAGGGTAATAACAGCTGATGTTGACTAATATCAGGGTAATATTAGCTGATGTTGACTAATATCAGGGTACTATCAGCTGATGTTGACTAATATAAGGGTAATATCCGCTGTTGTTGACTAATATATGGGTAATATTAGCTGATGTTGACTAATATCAGGGTAATATCCGCTGATGTTGACTAATATAAGGGTGATCTCAGCTGATGTTGAATAATATAAGGGTAATATCAGCTGATGTTGACTAATATAAGGGTAATATCAGCTGATGTTGACTAATATAAGGGTAATATTAGCTGATGTTGAGTAATATAAGGGTAATATCAGCTGATGTTGACTAATATATGGGTAATATTAGCTGATGTTGACTAATATAAGGGTAATATCAGCTGATGTTGACTAATATCAGGGTAATATCCGCTGATGTTGACTAATATAAGGGTAATATCAGCTGATGTTGAGTAATATAAGGGTAATATCAGCTGATGTTGACTAATATAAGGGTAATATCAGCTGATGTTGACTAATATAAGGTTAATATTAGCTGATGTTGACTAATATAAGAGTAATATCAGCTGATGTTGACTAATATAAGGGTAATATTAGCTGATGTTGACTAATATAAGGGTAATATCAGCTGATGTTGACTAATATCAGGGTAATATTAGCTGATGTTGACTAATATAAGAGTAATATCAGCTGATGTTGACTAATATAAGGGTAATATTAGCTGATGTTGACTAATATAAGGGTGATATCAGCTGATGTTGACTAATATAAGGGGTAATATCAGCTGATGTTGACTAATATAAGGGTAATATCAGCTGGTGTTGACTAATATAAGCTTAATATCAGCTGATGTTGACTAATATAAAGGTAATATCAGCTGGTGTTGACTAATATATGGGTGATATCAGCTGATTATGACTAATATAAGGGTAATATCAGCTGATGTTGACTAATATGGGTAATATTAGCTGATGTTGACTAATATAAAGGTAATATCAGCTGATGTTGACTAATATGGGTAATATCAGCTGATCTTGACTAATATAAGAGTAATATTAGCTGATGTTGACTAATATAAGGGTAATATCAGCTGATGTTGACTAATATAAGGGTAATATCAGCTGATGTTGACTAATATGGGTAATATTGTTTCAGAACAGATGCATGATCCAGATGATTGATCCAGATGTTTGATCCATTTTTATGAGCTGGTGTCAGTGGTTGTCATTGGTTTATCTTTTGCAGATTTAATACAATACAATATGTTTGTAATGAAAGAAAAACATCTGTTTACTAACAGGCAAATAGGACAGTGGCCAGATGTTTCTTAGTGTATTAGTGTGAAAAGAGACAAGAGCATGTGTATTCAAATATTAGATCCAGTCCCAGAGACAAACACAGAGACCACACCTCGAATACAATCAAATATTAGATCCAGTCCCAGAGACAACACAGAGACCACACCTCAAATCCCCTGAAATACAATTAAATATTAGGTGGCAAAAACTATTTTAAACAGTGGTTGCTGTGTGTGTCCCGATCTGAAGCAAGGTCTACAGAGATATTCCTTCAGCTTTACTGTATTGATGGTATTTATGGGCCATGGAAAAGTAGTTCCCTAAAAGGAAGAGTACCCTTTGGGACGCTGGTCGAGACTTCACAACATAATTAGCCAGGGTAACTAACGGCTAATCAACTAACAATAGAAGCAGCATGTAGCTGCTGTTCTCATACAGCGGACACAGAGCCTTTTCACAAAAACACTTAAAACTCTGATGATATCAGTCATCGCTAAGTGAGTCCGCATGTGTGTGTGTTCGTATTTGACAAAAACCAATCCAGAGATTTTCCCCAAAAAGTGCAGTTATGGCAAATGCAATGACAGCTGTGAATATTACAAACATTAGAACGAAGTCCTACAATCCAGATGCTTCTGTTACTGACTGAGACTCAGAAGAGTCAAACACACACACACACACACACACACACACCAAATGTACAGATAATTAACATGATTTACATGACACTAGTGAATGACCTTGCTGACAGGATATAGGAGTCTGTTGAGAATTATTTTGAACAGATCCACAGAGTGGAAAGACAAGAAGGGGATTACAACCAGAACAATATGTCTAATTAAAGAAAGACAAGTTAGACAACCCAACCCTAAAGTCATGAACACTACAAAGACTTATTGGAGAAGAAAATGATGATTCATTTGAAATGTAGAATTCCTCTGGTGATTTGTTTAAAATGGGGAATTGTTAGATATTTCTAATTACTCTGGTCAGATATCTGAAATGTGTAATTACTCTGGTCATATATCTGAAATATGTAATTACTCTGGTCATATATCTGAAATGTGTAATTACTCTGGTCAGATATCTGAAATATGTAATTACTCTGGTCATATATCTGAAATATGTAATTACTCTGGTCATATATCTGAAATGTGTAATTACTCTGGTCAGATATCTGAAATGTGTAATTACTCTGGTCATATATCTGAAATATGTAATTACTCTGGTCATATATCTGAAATGTGTAATTACTCTGGTCATATATCTGAAATGTGTAATTACTCTGGTCATATATCTGAAATGTGTAATTACTCTGGTCATATATCTGAAATATGTAATTACTCTGGTCATATATCTGAAATGTGTAATTACTCTGGTCATATATCTGAAATGTGTAATTACTCTGGTCATATATCTGAAATATGTAATTACTCTGGTCATATATCTGAAATGTGTAATTACTCTGGTCATATATCTGAAATGTGTAATTACTCTGGTCATATATCTGAAATATGTAATTACTCTGGTCATATATCTGAAATGTGTAATTACTCTGGTCATATATCTGAAATATGTAATTACTCTGGTCATATATCTGAAATATGTAATTACTCTGGTCATATATCTGAAATGTGTAATTACTCTGGTCAGATATCTGAAATGTGTAATTACTCTGGTCATATATCTGAAATGTGTAATTACTCTGGTCAGATATCTGAAATGTGTAATTACTCTGGTCAGATATCTGAAATATGTAATTACTCTGGTCATATATCTGAAATATGTAATTACTCTAGTCATATATCTGAAATATGTAATTACTCTGGCCATATATCTGAAATGTGTAATTACTCTGGTCATATATCTGAAATGTGTAATTACTCTGGTCAGATATCTGAAATGTGTAATTACACATGTAAAACCGTAACGTATTTTCGATACCACAACGAAGCTTGCAGGTACCTGGCTTGCCACCAGGAGTCACTATGCTATGATGAGACAAAAAGCTCTGATGGACCTCAACCCACCAACACTGGGCTGCGCTGATCCAATCACATCTCCCAGTGGGTGTGCCCACTTTGATGACATCACCACTGTGGGGACATGTTCTTCATTCACATTAGTGGCTACATTGACATTTGGGTCATTCTTAACCTGTTCACTGTATTTTTGTTTGTACCAAACTACACCCCTACCAGTAACCAGTCAAATAGACATGTGACCGAACTCTGTAAAATATCTGTAACCAGTCAAACAGACCTGTGACTGAACTCTGTGAAATATCTGTAACCAGTCAAACAGACATGTGACCGAACTCTGTGAAATATCTGTAACCAGTCAAACAGACCTGTGACCGAACTCTGTGAAATATCTGTAACCAGTCAAACAGACCTGTGACCGAACTCTGTGAAATACCTGTAACCAGTCAAACAGACGTGTGACTGAACTCTGTGAAATACCTTCAGATATTTTTTGTGATATCATCATTTTGATGTATTGTGAAATTTGCCACTGGAGGCAGTGTGTGTTCTTTCTGTTGCGTGTTTGTGGGTTATGGTGTGTTTGTGTTTGTACTGGTTTGTGTATGTGTGTGTAGGTGTATGAGCAAGTAAAAGTCTGCATTTTCTTCTGTGTTTGTGAAGAGGAGGTGCATTTCTAAGGATGGCAATGACTCGCTCAGTGAGGATTTCTTAAAGACACAAAGCACTAAGAAAATCTAAAGAACACACACACACACGCGCGCATACACACATACATACGCACTCCTCCAGACCACAGTAGACAGGCATACACACAATAAGACAGAACATCTTAACAAAACATTGAAAAAAGGAAACAGAGGTTCTGCTCAGCTTGTCTTCCTGTTGACAGTAGGGCTGCTGTCCATTTACATTTCTAGTTTAGTCATTTAGCAGAACACTCTTATCCACACTGCTGAGACCTGCTATACATCATGTTCTTTACTTCTACACACACGGCAAACAGCTGCCAGAGGAAGAAAGACACCAGCAGACAGCGACCGTTCACAGCTGACAAAAATATAAAATAACAAAGCCATCACCCTGCCTCTGTTTTGAGGAACGGGCTGGAAAAAATGGAACCTGTCTGCAATTCCTGGACAGAAGTATGGATGTGCGAGCTGACCACATTTATCCACAGTATTGTAGGACCAATGTTTACTGATTATAAAGCATACAGTAAAATTAATATTATTATAACATACTGTCCATACTATATAGTTGGCACATCATTATGAACAATACTTCTGGTATTTACTCACATTCTGTCCATACTTTATAGTTTTGCAATTGCATTTTGTTTGGATCTAGTGCTGAGATCAGTTGGTTTTATTGTAAAGCACTTAGAACATTTAGTTTGGATCTAGCGTTGAGATCAGTTGGTTTTATTGTAAAGCACTTAGAACATTTAGTTTGGATCTAGCGTTGAGATCAGTTGGTTTTATTGTAAAGCACTTAGAACATTTAGTTTGGATCTACCGTTGAGATCAGTTGGTTTTATTCTAAAGCACTTAGAACATTTAGTTTGGATCTAGCGATGGGATCAGTTGGTTTTAATCTAAAGCACCTAGAACATTTAGTTTGGATCTAGCGTTGAGATAAGTTGGTTTTATTGTAAAGCACTTAGAACATTTAGTTTGGATCTAGCGTTGAGATCAGTTGGTTTTATTCTAAAGCACTTAGAACATTTAGTTTGGATCTAGCGTTGAGATAAGTTGGTTTTATTGTAAAGCACTTAGAACATTTAGTTTGGATCTAGCGTTGAGATCAGTTGGTTTTATTCTAAAGCACTTAGAACATTTAGTTTGGATCTAGCGATGGGATCAGTTGGTTTTATTCTAAAGCACTTAGAACATTTGAAATGCAAATCAAATAGCCTTCCGCCTCCTCTCATGACTCAGCTCTGCTGTCTTTCTGAGAACGTCTTCTTGTTAGTGCTTCTCTTTCAACAGGCTTCAACCAGTCTCTCATTTCATTCATTGACGAATGGACTAAAACGTTTCATTACTTATTATCCAACACAGTCCACCATTTAAATGTGAAACCTAATGACCCAGTCTGGGTGCTATTCTGACACACTCAGAGTCACACAGTCTGATCCTCAACAAGTCTGCTTGTGACTTATGATGTAGGCCAATTAGGATGTAGAGGAACTCACAGATACCGCATTATGATACTACAATCTGATACTATATCTGATACTGCATTCTGATACTATATCTGATACTATATCTGATACTGCATTCTGATACTATATCTGATACTGCATTCTGATACTATATCTGATACTGCATTCTGATACTATATCTGATACTGCATTCTGATACTATATCTGATACTGCATTCTGATACTATATCTGATACTATATCTGATACTGCATTATGATATTACAATCTGATACTATATCTGATACTGCATTCTGATACTATATCTGATACTATATCTGATACTGCCTTCTGATACTATATCTGATACTGCATTCTGATACTATATCTGATACTATATCTGATACTGCATTCTGATACTATATCTGATACTGCATTCTGATACTATATCTGATACTGCATTCTGATACTATATCTGATACTGCATTCTGATACTATATCTGATACTGCATTCTGATACTATACTATATCTGATACTGCATTCTGATACTATATCTGATACTATATCTGATACTGCATTCTGATACTACATTCTGATACTGCACTCTGATACTGCACTCTGATACTGCCTTCTGATAATGCCTTCTGATACTGCCTTCTGATACTGCCTTCTGATACTGCCTTCTGATACTGCCTTCTGATACTGCCTTCTGATACTGCCTTCTGATACTGCCTTCTGATACAGCGACTGGGCTCAGAAACCTCACTGTGTCCACAGCCTACTGTCCTTATTTTAGCTGGTACCACCATTTCAGAGTCAGGGAAGACAATGCTTAGCACAGCCCACTTATTCCTCATCCCAAGTTCCACCCTATTCCGTACACAGTCCACTACTTCTGACCAGAACCACACATACTATAGTACAGTTAAGTGCATAGTGTGCCATTTGGAACACTGCTTTATCAATACTCCGAGAACATTAACTAGCCAATAACAAGCCATTAGCAACCATTAGAGACACTAACAGTATCCAGGAAAAGAAAAAATCAGCACTGTCATCTAAACATATCCAATACAGTTTAACACTAAGTATTTTGCTGTGTCCTCTTTTGCATCAGAAATCGTCACACAATGCTTGTATTTTACCTGACCAAAAACCCACAATATAGCTCATCATGTGTAAAGTGTTGGTGGGAGGAGCTCATCATGTGTAAAGTGTTAGTGGGAGGAGCTCATCGTGTGTAAAGTGTTAGTGGGAGGAGCTCATCATGTGTAAAGTGTTAGTGGGAGGAGCTCATCATGTGTAAAGTGTTGGTGGGAGGAGCTCATCATGTGTAAAGTGTTAGTGGGAGGAGCTCATCGTGTGTAAAGTGTTAGTGGGAGGAGCTCATCATGTGTAAAGTGTTAGTGGGAGGAGAACTGATAAACCCAACCATTAAACCAGAACCAAACAGCACTGTTAAACCCAACCATTACATCAGAACCAAACAGCACTGATAAACCAAACCATTACATCAGAACCAAACAGCACTGATAAACCAAACCATTACATCAGAACCAAACAGCACTGTTAAACCCAACCATTACATCAGAACCAAACAGCACTGTTAAACCCAACCATTAAACCAGAACCAAACAGCACTGTTAAACCAAACCATTACACCAGAACCAAACAGCACTGTTAAACCCAACCATTACACCAGAACCAAACAGCACTGTTAAACCCAACCATTACACCAGAACCAAACAGCACTGATAAACCCAACCATTACATCAGAACCAAACAGCACTGTTAAACCCAACCATTACACCAGAACCAAACAGAACTGTTAAACCCAACCATTACATCAGAACCAAACAGCACTGTTAAACCCAACCATTACATCAGAACCAAACAGCACTGTTAAACCCAACCATTACACCAGAACCAAACAGCACTGTTAAACCCAACCATTACATCAGAACCAAACAGCACTGTTAAACCCAACCATTAAACCAGAACCAAACACCACTGTTAAACCCAACCATTACATCAGAATCAAACAGCACTGTTAAACCCAACCATTCCCAGGCCTCACGTCCAGCTCGGTCCAGCTTCACACACACATATATCCAATGACTATCATCTCACCGCAGGCACTCGCTTCGATGACGGAGAGAAGAGTGGGATGGAGAGATGGAGAAATAAATCAAGAGGACAAACAGAGGAGAGAATAAAAACCATTATATTTTATAATTGGGTCGTTTGGATGACCTTGTTTCCTGACAAAGTCACACCTCAGATGTGTGTCACTTGCAAAAAGGACTGTGTCCTGTGATTCTAGAACATAATGTGGTCAGTAGAATCTACATGATTTCAGATTATCCACATGCATAATGTGTTAACTATCAATACAGGTTATATATATATATATATGTATGTATATGTATAATTATTTATATATATATGGTCATTTATAATAGAACATTGACATGATGGTCGCCAAGAAAAGTCTCCTCAAAAATCTCATGGAGACATATTTCAGAGAGAAATTATGACATGATCAATAAGTCAATATATTCTTGCTTAAATGTGAAAAGTAAAAGAAAAGAATCAAAGTCTATTGAGCGTCACAATAGGTTCTCTCAATAGCCATGTCTTGTACATGAATCTTGTTCATGAATCTTGTTCATCTTGCTGTGTGAGCAGGAACCAGAAGGTGTGGATTAACAGAGACATCGACCGTACAAAGTATTTAAAAACATTGCCCTGGAAATGTGTATTCTCACAGCCTTCAAACACCTGGTCAAAGGCAGGTATTCACATTATTCTGGGATACCTACATATTAGATATCTCCACTGGCTACAGAGCCCTTGGGACTGCCCACGTTTACTGACTGATGTGTGTCCTCACCTACAGAGTGATGTAAAGACTGTAGTACACACACACACACACACACACACACACACACACACACACACACACACACACACACACACAGGAGCCTGTTTATTCCAATAAAAATGATAATAGATCTGTAGTGTGTGAGAGCCAGAGTGAGAGAAGGTAATGCACTATAAGAGCTTGTCTGAGTGTGTGGAGTGGATTTGCTCACTGATCTGCATGGAGTCCTGGAATCTACATGTTCTCTATCTCAATCCCCCTCTTCAGTTCCCTGCAATATTCTCTCTATCTTATTCTCTCCATCTTATTCTCTCCATCTTATTCTCTCCATCTTATTCTCTCTCTATCTTATTCTCTCTATCTTATTCTCTCCATCTTATTCTCTCCATCTTATTCTCTCCATCTTATTCTCTCCATCTTATTCTCTCCATCTTATTCTCTCTATCTTATTCTCTCCATCTTATTCTCTCTATCTTATTCTCTCCATCTTATTCTCTCTATCTTATTCTCTCCATCT
>CM055746.1:17396576-17401576 GCA_029465975.1 Dallia pectoralis | reverse complement strand
ATATGCCCAGACTGGCTCTGTGCTCTGATTAGACTAATCAAAAGCCTGTTGTCTTCTACGAGGTTGTCTCCGATGGTGAAGGCTACAGGCAGATATAATAACCATTGCTCACCCTTCAAATATAGGTCACACAGCTTCAGTCAATTGTTGTGAGGTTGACTTTCTCTTTTCAGAAGTCCCACTCTACTGGCTAATTACTGTCCTACTCAACAGACAACCCAGTGAACTGACAGACACCCAGATAGACAACTGACAGAACTGACAGACACCCAGATAGACAACCCACTGAACTGACAGACACCCAGATAGACAACCCACTGAACTGACAGACACCCAGATAGACAACCCACTGAACTGACAGACACCCAGATAGACAACCCACTGAACTGACAGACACCCAGATAGACAACCCACTGAACTGACAGACACCCAGATAGACAACTGACAGAACTGACAGACACCCAGATAGACAACCCAGTGAACTGACAGACACCCAGATAGACAACTGACAGAACTGACAGACACCCAGATAGACAACCCACTGAACTGACAGACACCCAGATAGACAACCCACTGAACTGACAGACACCCAGATAGACAACTGACAGGAAATAAAATGCAAAACACAACACTGTCAGAATACAACAGACACAACACTGTCAGAATACAACAGAACCACTGACGTAAGAAAACGGACACAAAACAGATAACCAACACTGAGAGAACAAAACAATAAATGAAGAATAATGAAATGAACAAAATGTGTCATATAAAATATGAATACATAGCATGTATTGATGCTATTATGCTATTATTATTATTGTACAGGATTCACTTTAGACTTCCCACTGGGATAATAGCCTCCAAATAAATGGTTCAGTCCTACCAGACGGAGAGATAATGCAGATTGGATTGAGAACATGAGATTGTTTTAGTTCAGGTGGTTGAACCAACTAGTGATAATGACATTTCAATTTAAAACAAATGTAATAAAGATCTTCTAAATGGAAATGCCCAGTTCTTCTACAGTTTGAACATGTTCTCATCTATCATCACGTCCTTTAGTGTAAACATAAATGAATCCGTGAAAGTGCCGACACCACATCTGGAGGTGATTTATATACTGATGAACGACAACACAGAGGTTTGACCGATCATCAGACACTCTTAAGGCACAAGCTAAATAATAATCATAATAATAAATATAACTAATCAGAATCATAATAATAAATATTACTCTGATCAGAAGTGTGCCAGTATAGAGAGGAGGTCATTTGAGACGTCCACTTGATGTTGTTTTTATAACTTGTCTCTGATAAGAAGTGTGACAGTATAGAGAGGAGGTCATTTGGGACGTCCACTTGATGTTGTTTTTATAACTTGTCTCTGATAAGAAGTGTGACAGTATAGAGAGGAGGTCATTTGAGACGTCCACTTGATGTTGTTTTTATAACTTGTCTCTGATAAGAAGTGTGACAGTATAGAGAGGAGGTCATTTGGGACGTCCACTTGATGTTGTTTTTATAACTAGTCTCTGATAAGAAGTGTGACAGTATAGAGAGGAGGTCATTTGGGACGTCCACTTGATGTAACTAGTCATGTCCTTTTGAAGATCTTTTCTTTAACCTTAAATTATTCCTAACTTCAATAACCTAAACATCATGTCTGAAGTTAACATGACCTTAACTTATTCCTAACTTTAATAACCTAAACATCAAGTCTAAAGTTAACATAAGCTTAACTTATTCTTAACTTCAATAACATAAACATTATGTCTAAAGTTAACATAACCTTAACGCCTTAACTTAAACCAAACCATAGAAGTTCAAACCTAAACCCTAATTCCAAAACTAACCCAGGTGAGACAGATCCTCTTGTTAAAGTGAGGATGGGCCAAATGTCAGACAAAGAAACAACACACACACACACACACACACACACACACACTTGGATATATGTTTACTACAGACAGTAAACACAAACAGATTAGTCTATCAGGGATCTCCACACTAATCCAGTGAATTGTAGAGTTCCTTACTCATTCAAAAGGAAGCATCTTAATAATGACCATTAATTTTACAATATATTCAGTAGCATTATGATATCTGTCATTGGGTCTAATGTGTTCTCTATATGACATTATGATATCTGTCATTGGGTCTAATGTGTTCTCTATATGACATTATGATATCTGTCATTGGGTCTAATGTGGCTATATGACATTATGATATCTGTCATTGGGTCTAATGTGTTCTCTATATGACATTATGATATCTGTCATTGGGTCTAATGTGTTCTCTATATGACATTATGATATCTGTCATTGGGTCTAATGTGTTCTCTATATGACATTATGATATCTGTCATTGGGTCTAATGGTTCGCTATATGACATTATGATATCTGTCATTGGGTCTAATATTCTCTATATGACATTATGATATCTGTCATTGGGTCTAATGTGTTCTCTATATGACATTATAATATCTGTCATTGGGTCTAATGTGTTCTCTATATGACATTATGATATCTGTCATTGGGTCTAATGTGTTCTCTATATGACATTATGATATCTGTCATTGGGTCTAATGTGTTCTCTATATGACATTATGATATCTGTCATTGGGTCTAATGTGTTCTCTATATGACATTATGATATCTGTCATTGGGTCTAATGTGGCTATATGACATTATGATATCTGTCATTGGGTCTAATGGTTCTCTATATGACATTATGATATCTGTCATTGGGTCTAATGTGTTCTCTATATGACATTATGATATCTGTCATTGGGTCTAATGTGTTCTATATGACATTATGATATCTGTCATTGGGTCTAATGTGGCTATATGACATTATGATATCTGTCATTGGGTCTAATGTGTTCTCTATATGACATTATGATATCTGTCATTGGGTCTAATGTGTTCTCTATATGACATTATGATATCTGTCATTGGGTCTAATGTGTTCTCTATATGACATTATGATATCTGTCTATAGGAAAACATATCCAGTGTACATGTAGTTAGGGTAGAACACAAAGTGCATCTGTAATTGGGCCTACTTGGAATACTCTGCTTTCTAAACATCCTTAATTGAGAAAACAGTGATTCATAGACACAGATGGTGCCAGTTAGTACTGTGGAGATATTCTCATTTATTTCTGTTATATTCAGTTGTCTATGACACTGAGGTTGCAGGATAAAGAAAGCAAACAGAGCTGCTGAAATTCTATGCATCATTATAATAATCTGCTTTACAATTTCACTCAACATTACATTAATTCACCTTTAGTATATTTGGTTCAATACCATTTCTGCAAGTATACTGATTAGCATTTTGCTACACGCTTCATTATTTGTTTATTTTAACATCTATGTAAAACAATTATCAAATAAAAATATATAATACACCATTTCAATTTTAAATACAATTTTCAGTAATTTTCTAAATATAAACTGAATTGACCTGATATTTAGCTAAGCATTTGTTCCTTTGTCTGTCCAACTGAAGTAGAGACAGTGTTTCTATATAATTAGTATGTGCCTCCCCATCCAGGTTGATAGAGCAATGTGGTCTTTTTTTAACCAGATGCATAAAACATTTTAAATGAAAACCTTGCCACTGATATTATTCACAAAACGTAATCAAAACAAACGCTCTCTGGTATTTTCGCTAGTCAGCTCCACAAGCAAACTTTACATCCCATGACCTTTTTGTCAGAGGTGGCCTAATCAATACTTCCTACTCACATGGCTAATGTAAACAGAAGCTTCACCTTGTCACCTCGCTCGTCTGACACCTCTGAGAAAATGTTGCCGCTTCTCTGATGTGCAGTTGTGAAACACTAACTCAGGTTCTGTTGTAGCCTGTTGTGAAACGCTAACTCAGGTTCACAGCTGTAGTAGCTTGTTGTGAAACGCTAACTCAGGTTCACAGCTGTAGTAGCCTGTTGTGAAACGCTAACTCAGGCTCACAGCTGTAGTAGCCTGTTGTGAAACACTAATTCAGGTTCACAGCTAGCCAGTTGTGAAACACTAACCCAGGTTCTGTAGTAGCCTGTTGTGAAACGCTAACTCAGGCTCACAGCTGTAGTAGCCTGTTGTGAAACACTAATTCAGGTTCACAGCTAGCCAGTTGTGAAACACTAACCCAGGTTCTGTAGTAGCCTGTTGTGAAACGCTAACTCAGGTTCACAGCTGTAGAAGCCTGTTGTGAAACGCTAACTCAGGCTAACAGATGTAGTAATCTGTTGTGAAACGCTAACTCAGGTTCTGTAGTAGCCTGTTGTGAAACGCTAACTCAGGCTCACAGCTGTAGTAGCCTGTTGTGAAACACTAATTCAGGTTCACAGCTAGCCAGTTGTGAAACACTAACCCAGGTTCTGTAGTAGCCTGTTGTGAAACGCTAACTCAGGTTCACAGCTGTAGAAGCCTGTTGTGAAACGCTAACTCAGGCTAACAGATGTAGTAATCTGTTGTGAAACGCTAACTCAGGTTCTGTAGTAGCCTGTTGTGAAACGCTAACTCAGGCTCAGAGCTGTAGTAGCCTGAGACTTTTGCAAACAATATTTAAAGTTATACATATCAATGTAATTCTCAGAATGGTTTTCCCCCTATAGAAATCAACCAAATCTAGGCAGTCTTTTCAGTCTAGTCCAGGAAACACAATGAGAGACGATGCATAATTTACAACGTAGAGATCAAGATGGATTGGTGCTCTGGGTGTGTGAGCCTTACTATGAGATTTACATTCAAATGATTGAGATGAAAGAACAGGATTACGAGCCACTAACAGATTACTCTTCTCAATCACTCAGTTAGCCATGGAATTACAAGTTTCAAGAAACCTTGGATGACACGTGGAAACTCTTTATGGCTCGACTATGAAATGTTTACAACCGCTAGCCAAAAATGTAACAGCGCATTCATAAGCAAAAAGACAAGGCCTTATCCAAAAGGAAATGTGAAATATGTACCCATTAATCACATTTCCCT
>CM055746.1:17386576-17391576 GCA_029465975.1 Dallia pectoralis | reverse complement strand
CTCACAGGTCTAGTCCAGAAGTGTCACCTCACAGGTCTAGTCCAGATGTGTCACCTCACAGGTCTAGTCCAGATGTGTCACCTCACAGGTCTAGCTCAGAAGTGTCACCTCACAGGTCTAGTCCAGATGTGTCACCTCACAGGTACAGTTCATGTCAGTGAGCCAGACTATTGGATACCTCTCAACAACAATACTGCAGACAGTAGCAGGTGTGTAGTGTGCATTAATGTGTGTCTGTGTTATCAGAGGGAGTGTGTTCTTGCTTCCTGGCTAACAGAGAAACAGACTCTCTCCTCTCCTAGCAGAGAGCCATCCATCTTCGTCAGCGTCATCATCTCTGACAGCTGTTTAACAAACCAACACACCTCACTAGAGACCAGTATGCCCTGCCGTGCACACACACACACACACACACACACACACACACACACAAACAACACACATTTCAGAGCAGTAGTCAAAAATGCCATGTAAAAGGCCAGTTGTATAGGCGGTGTAGAGAGACCAGTAGTCTAAGTGAAGTAGAGAGACCAGTAGTCTAACGGGTGTAATGTAGAGAGACCAGTTGTTTAAGGGGTGTAATGTAGAGATACCAGTAGTCTAAGTGAGGTAGAGAGACCAGTAGTCTAAGTGAGGTAGAGACACCAGTAGTCTAAGTGAGGTAGAGATACCAGTAGTCTAAGTGAGGTGGAGAGACCAGTAGTCTAAGGGGTGTAATGTAGAGAGATCAGTAGTCTATGTGAGGTAAAGAGATCAGTAGTCTAAGTGAGGTAGAGAGATCAGTAGTCTAAGGTTGTAACTGAATAAAGATAGTGAGTCAGAGAGCTGAGGGAGATGTAGAGGGGGAACCAAGATTACACTCAAAGGTCACACAGATTTACCGGCAAGGAGAATGGTTCCTAGGGGGGAAGAAAACAATGTGACGCAGAGATAATTCTAATTCCTGTGGTGTGTGTGTGAGTGTGAGACAGAAGCGCAGCACATAGAATGAGTTCAGCTTCTTCCTCAATAGGGATCAAAGTCTTTATAAGACTGAGCCTTTTATTTCTTAGAGAAAATAACTTTAACCCCAATACTGGATTATGTCTGACCTAGCTGCACGTCTAGATACATCACATCTCCACCTAGCTGCACATCTAGATACATCACATCTCCACCTAGCTGCACGTCTAGATACATCACATCTCAACCTAGCTGCACGTCTAGATACATCACATCTCCACCTAGCTGCACATCTAGATACATCACATCTCCACCTAGCTGCACGTCTAGATACATCACATCTCCACCTAGCTGCACGTCTAGATACATCACATCTCCACCTAGCTGCACATCTAGATACATCACATCTCCACCTAGCTGCACGTCTAGATACATCACATCTCCACCTAGCTGCACGTCTAGATACATCACATCTCCACCTAGCTGCACATCTAGATACATCACATCTCCACCTAGCTGCACATCTAGATACATCACATCTCCACCTAGCTGCACATCTAGATACATCACATCTCCACCTAGCTGCACGTCTAGATACATCACATCTCCACCTAGCTGCACATCTAGATACATCACATCTCCACCTAGCTGCACATCTAGATACATCACATCTCCATCTAGCTGCACATCTAGATACATCACATCTCCACCTAGCTGCACATCTAGATACATCACATCTCCACCTAGCTGCACGTCTAGATACATCACATCTCCACCTAGCTGCACGTCTAGATACATCACATCTCCACCTAGCTGCACATCTAGATACATCACATCTCCACCTAGCTGCACATCTAGATACATCACATCTCCACCTAGCTGCACATCTAGATACATCACATCTCCACCTAGCTGCACATCTAAATACATCACATCTCCACCTAGCTGCATGTCTAGATACATCACATCTCCACCTAGCTGCACATCTAGATACATCACATCTCCACCTAGCTGCACATCTAGATACATCACATCTCCACCTAGCTGCACATCTAGATACATCACATCTCCACCTAGCTGCACATCTAGATACATCACATCTCCACCTAGCTGCACGTCTAGATACATCACATCTCCACCTAGCTGCACATCTAGATACATCACATCTCCACCTAGCTGCACATCTAGATACATCACATCTCCACCTAGCTGCACGTCTAGATACATCACATCTCCACCTAGCTGCACATCTAGATACATCACATCTCCACCTAGCTGCACATCTAGATACATTACATCTCCACCTAGCTGCACATCTAGATACATCACATCTCCACCTAGCTGCACGTCTAGATACATCACATCTCCACCTAGCTGCACATCTAGATACATCAAATCTCCACCTAGCTGCACATCTAGATACATCACATCTCCACCTAGCTGCACATCTAGATACATCACATCTCCACCTAGCTGCACGTCTAGATACATCACATCTCCACCTAGCTGCACATCTAGATACATCACATCTCCACCTAGCTGCACATCTAGATACATCACATCTCCACCTAGCTGCACATCTAGATACATCACATCTCCACCTAGCTGCACGTCTAGATACATCACATCTCCACCTAGCTGCACATCTAGATACATCACATCTCCACCTAGCTGCACATCTAGATACATCACATCTCCACCTAGCTGCACATCTAGATACATCACATCTCCACCTAGCTGCACGTCTAGATACATCACATCTCCACCTAGCTGCACATCTAGATACATCACATCTCCACCTAGCTGCACATCTAGATACATCACATCTCCACCTAGCTGCACATCTAGATACATCACATCTCCACCTAGCTGCACATCTAGATACATCACATCTCCACCTAGCTGCACGTCTAGATACATCACATCTCCACCTAGCTGCACATCTAGATACATCACATCTCCACCTAGCTGCACATCTAGATACATCACATCTCCACCTAGCTGCACATCTCTAGCTGCACATCACATCTCCACCTAGCTGCACATCTAGATACATCACATCTCCACCTAGCTGCACATCTAGATACATCACATCTCCACCTAGCTGCACATCTAGATACATCACATCTCCACCTAGCTGCACATCTAGATACATCACATCTCCACCTAGCTGCACATCTAGATACATCACATCTCCACCCTAGCTGCAGCGCACATCTAGATACATCACATCTCCACCTAGCTGCACATCTAGATACATCACATCTCCACCTAGCTGCACATCTAGATACATCACATCTCCACCTAGCTGCACATCTAGATACATCACATCTCCACCTAGCTGCACATCGTACATCTAGATACATCACATCTCCACCTAGCTGCACATCTAGATACATCACATCTCCACCTAGCTGCACATCTAGATACATCACATCTCCACCTAGCTGCACATCTAGATACATCACATCTCCACCTAGCTGCACGTCTAGATACATCACATCTCCACCTAGCTGCACATCTAGATACATCACATCTCCACCTAGCTGCACATCTAGATACATCACATCTCCACCTAGCTGCACATCTAGATACATCACATCTCAACCTAGCTGCATGTCTAGATACATCACATCTCCACCTAGCTGCACGTCTAGATACATCACATCTCCACCTAGCTGCACATCTAGATACATCACATCTCAACCTAGCTGCATGTCTAGATACATCACATCTCCACCTAGCTGCACATCTAGATACATCACATATCCACCTAACTGCACGTCTAGATACATCACATCTCCACCTAGCTGCACGTCCAGATATTTCACATCTCCACCTAGCTGCACGTCCAGATACATCACATCTCCACCTAGCTGCACGTCTAGATACATCACATCTCCACCTAGCTGCACGTCTAGATACATCACATCTCCACCTAGCTGCACATCTAGATACATCACATCTCCACCTAGCTGCACGTCTAGATACATCACATCTCCACCTAGCTGCACATCTAGATACATCACATCTCCACCTAGCTGCACATCTAGATACATCACATCTCCACCTAGCTGCACATCTAGATACATCACATCTCCACCTAGCTGCACGTCTAGATACATCACATCTCCACCTAGCTGCACATCTAGATACATCACATCTCCACCTAGCTGCACATCTAGATACATCACATCTCCACCTAGCTGCACGTCTAGATACATCACATCTCCACCTAGCTGCACATCTAGATACATCACATCTCCACCTAGCTGCACATCTAGATACATCACATCTCCACCTAGCTGCACATCTAGATACATCACATCTCCACCTAGCTGCACGTCTAGATACATCACATCTCCACCTAGCTGCACATCTAGATACATCACATCTCCACCTAGCTGCACATCTAGATACATCACATCTCCACCTAGCTGCACATCTAGATACATCACATCTCCACCTAGCTGCACGTCTAGATACATCACATCTCCACCTAGCTGCACATCTAGATACATCACATCTCCACCTAGCTGCACATCTAGATACATCACATCTCCACCTAGCTGCACGTCCAGATATTTCACATCTCCACCTAGCTGCACGTCCAGATACATCACATCTCCACCTAGCTGCACGTCTAGATACATCACATCTCCACCTAGCTGCACGTCTAGATACATCACATCTCCACCTAGCTGCACATCTAGATACATCACATATCCACCTAACTGCACGTCTAGATACATCACATCTCCACCTAGCTGCACATCTAGATACATCACATCTCCACCTAGCTGCACGTCCAGATACATCACATCTCCACCTAGCTGCACATCTAGATACATCACATCTCCACCTAGCTGCACATCTAGATACATCACATCTCCACCTAGCTGCACATCTAGATACATCACATCTCCACCTAGCTGCACATCTAGATACATCACATCTCAACCTAGCTGCATGTCTAGATACATCACATCTCCACCTAGCTGCACGTCTAGATACATCACATCTCCACCTAGCTGCACATCTAGATACATCACATCTCC
>CM055746.1:17371576-17376576 GCA_029465975.1 Dallia pectoralis | reverse complement strand
AATCACCAGGTAGTTCACTAGACAGTCTCTTAATCACCAGTTAGTTCACTAGACAGTCTCTTTATCACCAGGTAGTTCACTAGACAGTCTCTTTAACACCAGGTAGTTCACCAGACAGTCTCTTAATCATCAGGTAGTTCACCAGACAGTCTCTTAATCACCAGGAGGTTCACTAAACAGTCTCTTTATCACCAGGTAGTTCCCTAGACAGTCTCTTTATCAACAAGTAGTTCACCAGACAGTCTCTTAATCACCAGGTAGTTCACCAGACAGTCTCCTAATCACCAGGTAGTTCACTAGACAGTCTCTTTATCACCAGTTAGTTCACTAGACAGTCTCTTAATCACCAGTTAGTTCACTAGACAGTCTCTTAATCACCAGGTAGTTCACTAGACAGTCTCTTTAACACCAGGTAGTTTACTAGACAGTCTCTTAATCACCAGTTAGTTCACTAGACAGTCTCTTTATCACCAGTTAGTTCACTAGACAGTCTCTTTATCACCAGTTAGTTCACTAGACAGTCTCTTAATCACCAGTTAGTTCACTAGACAGTCTCTTAATCACCAGGTAGTTCACTAGACAGTCTCTTTAACACCAGGTAGTTCACTAGTCAGTCTCTTAATCACCAGTTAGTTCACTAGACAGTCTCTTTATCACCAGGTAGTTCACTAGACAGTCTCTTTATCACCAGGTAGTTCACTAGACAGTCTCTTTATCACCAGTTAGTTCACCAGACAGTCTCTTAATCATCAGGTAGTTCACTAGACAGTCTCTTAATCACCAGTTAGTTCACTAGACAGTCTCTTTATCACCAGGTAGTTCACTAGACAGTCTCTTTAACACCAGGTAGTTCACTAGACAGTCTCTTTAACACCAGGTAGTTCACTAGACAGTCTCTTAATCACCAGTTAGTTCACTAGACAGTCTCTTTATCACCAGGTAGTTCACTAGACAGTCTCTTTATCACCAGGTAGTTCACTAGACAGTCTCTTTATCACCAGTTAGTTCACCAGACAGTCTCTTAATCACCAGGATGTTCACTAGACAGTCTCTTTATCAACAGGAAGTTCACTAAACAGTCTCTTTATCACCAGGTAGTTCCCTAGACAGTCTCTTGATCAACAGGAAGTTCACTAGACAGTCTCTTTATCAACAGGAAGTTCCCTAGACAGTCTCTTTATCAACAGGAAGTTCACGAGACAGTTTCCTCCCCACCATATTATAACATTATAATCACATTATTTGAGTGTCAGTCTCAGACTAATTTGCAACAATCCTTTAGAACAGAGAACAGCTCTGCCAGGCTAGAACAAAGAAATAAGAAGTGCTTTGGCATTTCCTCTGCCCTTCAGTAGAAGAACCCTGTCTGCACACAGAGAGAACGAGAGAGATGGTGACAACTTCTAAGACCAACACACACAGAGCGACACACATTTAGTTCTTATTATTTCTCATGAATAAGTACCCCTACGGATGCACGGCAGGATTTCAACCTCAGGTCAGAACATTACTGTCTCAGACCACTACGATTAATGTAATACAGGGATTAACAAGACAACATTAACAACTAAATAATCCACTAAGTTGCATTACATTCACTTGAAGATGTTTTTTAATATGCCAACATATTGAGCTGAATTACTACCTGCTAACGGCAAAATGCAATTATGAAATAATGTAATCATGCAACAATATGATTAATAATCTGTTATTGTGTTAGCTACAGCCTCACAACACACACACACACACACACACACACACAGAATATGTGTATATAGATATATTGTATTATATATAAAAATGCTAAATATATGCACATACCTATACATATGTTTTATTTTAATGGTCCCCATCTCTGTCTTATTTGCTTTATCTATCTCCCACTCTCTCTCCATCTCTATATATATATACCCCTCTCCCCATCCCTCTCTACTCTCCCTCCCCCCCTCTCCCCCCTCTCTCCCTTCCTCCCTCCCCCTCTCCCCCTCTCTCTCTCTCTCCCTCTCTCTCTCTCCCTCTCTCCCTCTCTCTCTCTCCCTCTCTCTCTCTCCCTATCTCTCTCCCTCCCTCCCCCTCTCCCCCTCTCTCTCTCTCTCCCTCTCTCCCTCTCTCCCTCTCTCTCTCTCTCTCCCTCTCTCTCTCCCTCCCTCCCTCCCTCTCCCCCTCTCTCCCCCTCTGTCTAACTCTCTTCCTCTCCCTCTCCATCTTTCCGCCTCTTCCTCACTATCAACACTGAGTGTAGCAGTGAAGAGTCATCTTCAGCTGTAAACAGGGTAATCATTACTAACGGATGTATTTTTAGACTCTAATTAAACACTGGTCCTGCAGAGAGAGCACAGCATCCGCCAAGAAGTATGTGGATGGATAAAGACAGAGAGAGAGAGAGTAAATGCAATTGAAAAATAGAGACTAAAGGAGAGTGAAGGAGAGCGAAACATGTTTATTGGTCTAGGAGCCCAGAACAGAATAATACAAAATATAAAACAAACAAAACATGTTGAATGGCAAAAGCAAGTAGCCCTTGTCTTCGAAATTGCTAATTTATCACCCCCTGACAAAGATAAAAAATTAAGACAAACCAAAAACCAGAAATGACCCAAAGTGGAGACTGAAAACAACCTATAAGAAAAGTACCAGAATCAAACACATTCTCCAACAACCAGATCCATATTCAAACAGTTTGAGAGACACTAAATATTGTATTAATATTCTGCACACACTCCAGGTAGCTAATGCTTTACCACTGTTGGCCGGCCCATCCAAACAGAACCTGCGACAGAGAACAGATGAGGGTTCCCATGTGGGAGAGACATTCCTCACAAACCAGGGAACCCCAACAAATGCTATGCTCTATATCATACGGTACTCTACCAGCACTTGTACTCACACTCCCAGCATGCACTCACAATCCCAGCATGCAATAATGAATGAGATTAACAGAAAGGAAGGATAGATGAGAATGATAAACGAGAGAGAGAGAGACACGTGGAAAGAGAGAAAACAGACAAGGGAAAGAAGACAGTAGATGGAGAGTAAAATCGAGGGGGATTTATGGATAAAGAACAGAGAGCCATTGGCCAAGTGAGAGTCTCGTGTCGGCTGTGCAGGTTGTGTTGGGGTGGTGTACCTGAAGAGATAAGCTCCAATTCAAAATAGCAATAAATACCTCACCCAGAAACACTATTGTGAGATACACACTGTAAATAACCTGGATTTATACTTTATCATATACTCTATTGACACAGCCAAAGTATCATTCACTTCAGTTAGACTCGATTTATTTACTGAACGGGTGAAGATAAGATGAGTATTTGGTCAGAAGGGTGTGATAATGTTAAAACACAAGGGACATAATATGAGCGTCTGCCTTGGAGAAACAGGGAGAGAAATCCCAGCCATTCACAGTAAGACACTATTTATTTATTGATTTAAAATATTGCAGGGTGAAACCTCCTGAGACATTCCATCTTCTCTCAACACTGTAAAAACATAAACTCCACCAGAGCAGTCAAACCGTGGTCCAGTTTTCTTCCAATAGGATCCGCCCGGGCTTGTCGCTGGGCTTCACCGTGAATGAGGGCATCTGTCCTATTTAAAGTATTTATGTAGATTTTCTTTTTATCCAACATGCCACAATGAAAGATAGGAAACATTTTGAAGAACTGGGCCAGGGGCTCGTAGCTCGCCCATAAGGCACAACTGGAACCCCTTTACACACAGACCAGAGTCACAAAGTCAGATAACAACAGACCTCATTCAGAAACAGACCAGAGTCACAAAGTCAGATAACAACAGACCTCATTCAGAAACAGACCAGAGTCACAAAGTCAGATAACAACAGACCTCATTCACACACAAACCAAAGTCTGAGATACTGGCCTTCTAGAAGCTACTCACACACTCTCTCTTCTCATCTCTCCACACACTCTCTCTTCTCATCTCTCCACACACTCTCTCTTCTCATCTCTCCACACACTCTCTCTTCTCATCTCTCCACACACTCTCTCTTCTCATCTCTCCACACACTCTCTCTTCTCATCTCTCCACACACTCTCTCTTTTCTCATCTCTCCACACACTCTCTTTTCTCATCTCTCCCCACATTCTCTTTTTGATTTTGCCAAAACTGCTATGATGTATTAAGGCTTTCCCTGCCGGCTTTTCCTGCCGGCTTCCAGGGTAATATGTGTGAATGTAAAAACATCTGTGTGTGAATAAATGTCCTGATAGATCCAAAATGACATTTACCCATGAAGCATGCAGAAAGCCATTTGCAGCGCAACCACCACAAATGTATATGTGCCCAATTACCAAAGCAACGATATGAAGACACTAGAGAGAGTCAACGGGAGAGACAGAGAGAGAGAGGGAGGAAGAGAGGGATGGAGGGAGAGTGAGAGAGAGGAAGAGAGAGAGAGAGAGGAAAAGAGGGATGGAGGTAGAATGTGAAAGAGAAAGGAAGAGAGAGAGAGAGAGAGACAGAGAGAGAGAGAGAGAGGAAGAGAGGGATTGAGGGAGAGTGAGAGAGAGGAAGAGAGGGATGGAGGGAGAATGTGAAAGAGAAAGGAAGAGAGAGGGAGGGAGAGAGAGACTAGAACAAGCACATACGCCTGGTCTTTACCAAGTCAGAAGCGTTATCTGACTGGATTAAGTTTAAATTTAGGCATATAATTAGGGTTTTGTTTAGGAATTTAGTGCTTGGTTTATGGGTTATGAGTTTGGCTTAAATTAATGGTAAAATATATATTTTAAATGGTACTAAAATACCGGCCCACACTTAGATAGTAAAGCCTATGTGCATGTGTGTGTGTGTGTGTGTGTGTGTGTGTGTGTGTGTGTGTGTGTGTGTGTGTGTGTGTGTGTGTGTGTGTGTGTGTGTGTGTGTGTGTGTGCTCTTTCCATTCAAGGTAATCTCCTCACTGAGTAGCACTTTTGAAATGCGTGTTGAAAAGGCAGAGGTGAAACGGAGGAGCGATGACCCAGGTTGAGATAAAAGGGACC
>CM055746.1:17346576-17366576 GCA_029465975.1 Dallia pectoralis | reverse complement strand
CCTCCCTCTCTCTCTCCCTCTCCCTCCCCCTCTCCCTCTCCCTCCCCCTCTCCCCCTCTCTCTCCCACATATAGAATAAGGAACCATGATGGACACAAATGTTTTTGGTCACTTAGAAATGTCCCTTTTTTAAGAACTGCTAATAATGTTGTGCAATAAAATAAGATCAAGTTCACCAGAAATACAGTGTTACTTTTGTAGTAGATGTTGGAAACATAGGGCCCATTATAAATCCAATGGCACCTGTTAAGCTTATTTAAAGGAAAATTTATCATAAAAAAACATTGGCAATAATGTAAACAGCTGATTATAGAAACAATAAAACTGTGCTTCTACAGATTAGATCAGTATCTGGAGAATTATACGATCAAAATAGCCAGAAACAAAGAACTTGCTTCTGAAATTTGTCAGTCAAACCATGTAGAAATTGCCGAAAATGCAGTGTACTACACCTTTCAGAGGAGTACGAGGACCTGGTGCACAACTAAGCAAGATGACAAATACATTAGAGTCTAGTTTTAGAAACATATGCCTCACTGGTCCTCAACTTGCAGCTTCCTGCTCTTCCCTCATCACCAAGGAGACAGCTCTTCCCTCATCACCAAGGAGACAGCTCTTTTCTTATCACCAAGGAGACAGCTCTTCCCTCATCACCAAGGAGACAGCTCTTCCCTCATCACCAAGGAGACAGCTCTTCCATCATCACCAAGGAGACAGCTCTTTTCTTATCACCAAGGAGACAGCTCTTCCCTCATCACCAAGGAGACAGCTGTTCCCTCATCACCAAGGAGACAGCTCTTCCGTCATCACCAAGGAGACAGCTCTTCCGTCATCACCAAGGAGACAGCTCTTCCCTCATCACCAAGGAGACAGCTCTTCTTCTAAGGCAGCCAGCTGGCAGACTTGACCTTGGATCTTGTTAAAATCTTCCAATTATCTTTCAGTTTACTGTTTGCATCCTCCAATTAGAGGGGAGTTTACTTGCATGATGTGACCCTGTCTGACAAGAGGGTTCATTGGCTGGGTCTCCCACACACCCAGAAAACCCACATAAATACACACACACACACACACACACACACACACACACACACACACACACACACACACACACATACTTACACATACACACACGCACACACACGCACACACATCCAGATGGTCTCAGATATATATGACCAGTGACTGGAGCAACAGACCAGTTAGTTATTGCTAGAATAAACACTGTCAGCAGGGTGAACAAAAATACAATGTTGTTACCTCAAAGTGCTGCCATGTGGTTGCTGTAAATCAGAATGTGTTCTGGGTAATTTGAACCAATAGAATGTGTTCTGGGTCATATGAACCAATAGAATGTGTTCTGGGTCATATGAACCAATAGAATGTGTTCTGGGTAATTTGAACCAATAGAATGTGTTCTGGGTCATATGAACCAATAGAATGTGTTCTGGGTCATATGAACCAATAGAATGTGTTCTGGGTCATATGAACCAATATAATGTGTTCTGGGTCATATGAACCAATAGAATGTGTTCTGGGTCATATGAACCAATAGAATGTGTTCTGGGTCATATGAACCAATAGAATGTGTTCTGGGTAATTTGAACCAATAAAATGTGTTCTGGGTCATATGAACCAATAGAATGTGTTCTGGGTCATATGAACCAATATAATGTGTTCTGGGTCATATGAACCAATAGAATGTGTTCTGGGTCATATGAACCAATATAATGTGTTCTGGGTCATATGAACCAATAGAATGTGTTCTGGGTAATTTGAACCAATAGAATGTGTTCTGGGTCATATGAACCAATATAATGTGTTCTGGGTAATTTGAACCAATAGAACGTGTTCTGGGTCATATGAACCAATACAATGACAATACAAAGAAACAAACAGGTTGTGATGACATTTGGCTGCCTGCCATTATGTGGACTCCAGATTTCTGGCCGGTCATACATTTTTCAAGAAAATAGGGTCCAGCAGATTTTGTAGATTGTAAAAATATCACATTTTCGGAAACTGGTTTCTTTAGGCGTTCTGTCTATAGGATTAGTACAACTACATCATGTGAAACCGGTTTCTTTAGGTGTTCTGTCTATAGGATTAGTAGAATTATATCATGTGAAACTGGTTTCTTTAGGACTTCTGTCTTTAGGATTAGTAGAATTACATCATGTGAAACTGGTTTCTTTAGGTGTTCTGTCTATAGGATTAGTAGAATTACATCATGTGAAACTGGT
Organism: Dallia pectoralis; assembly: GCA_029465975.1. Lineage (NCBI taxonomy): Eukaryota > Metazoa > Chordata > Actinopteri > Esociformes > Umbridae > Dallia > Dallia pectoralis. The sequence continues at coordinate 17,364,333 of CM055746.1, read as the reverse complement.
TTCTTTAGGTGTTCTGTCTATAGGATTAGTAGAATTACATCATGTGAAACTGGTTTCTTTAGGTGTTCTGTCTATAGGATTAGTAGAACTACATCATGTGAAACTGGTTTCTTTAGGACTTCTGTCTGTAGGATTAGTAGAATTACATCATGTGAAACTGGTTTCTTTAGGTGTTCTGTCTGTAGGATTAGTTGAACTACATCATGTGAAACTGGTTTCTTTAGGTGTTCTGTCTGTAGGATTAGTAGAACTACATCATGTGAAACTGGTTTCTTTAGGTGTTCTGTCTATAGGATTAGTAGAATTACATCATGTGAAACTGGTTTCTTTAGGTGTTCTGTCTGTAGGATTAGTAGAATTACATCATGTGAAACTGGTTTCTTTAGGTGTTCTGTCTATAGGATTAGTAGAATTACATCATGTGAAACTGGTTTCTTTAGGTGTTCTGTCTGTAGGATTAGTAGAATTACATCATGTGAAACTGGTTTCTTTAGGACTTCTGTCTATAGGATTAGTAGAATTACATCATGTGAAACTGGTTTCTTTAGGACTTCTGTCTGTAGGATTAGTAGAATTACATCATGTGAAACTGGTTTCTTTAGGTGTTCTGTCTATAGGATTAGTAGAACTACATCATGTGAAACTGGTTTCTTTAGGTGTTCTGTCTGTAGGATTAGTAGAATTACATCATGTGAAACTGGTTTCTTTAGGACTTCTGTCTGTAGGATTAGTAGAATTACATCATGTGAAACTGGTTTCTTTAGGTGTTCTGTCTGTAGGATTAGTAGAATTACATCATGTGAAACTGGTTTCTTTAGGACTTCTGTCTGTAGGATTAGTAGAATTACATCATGTGAAACTGGTTTCTTTAGGTGTTCTGTCTATAGGATTAGTAGAACTACATCATGTGAAACTGGTTTCTTTAGGACTTCTGTCTATAGGATTAGTAGAATTACATCATGTGAAACTGGTTTCTTTAGGTGTTCTGTCTATAGGATTAGTAGAATTACATCATGTGAAACTGGTTTCTTTAGGTGTTCTGTCTATAGGATTAGTAGAATTACATCATGTGAAACTGGTTTCTTTAGGTGTTCTGTCTATAGGATTAGTAGAATTACATCATGTGAAACTGGTGTGTGTGTGTGTGTGTATGTATGCTGTGTATGCTGTGTGTGAGTGTGTGTGTGTGTGTGTGTTGTGTGTGTGCTGTGTTTGCTGTGTATGCTGTGTGTGTGTGTGTGTGTGGGGGGGGCATATGTGAGTATGTAAAGCTCCTGAGAAACAAATGAACACTACGAATAATGAACCAGCTGGCACTTCTAATGTACAGACAACCATTCTCTCTCTATCTCACAAACAAGATACTTCTGATGTTTTAATGTCAAGGACCCAAAAAGATGTAAATTCCATGGCCAGCCTGTACAGCTACAGGTCTTTATAATATAACTGATATCAGCCTGTACAGCTACAGGTCTTTATAATATAACTGATATCAGCCTGTACAGCTACAGGTCTTTATAATATAACTGATATCAGCATGTACAGCTACAGGTATTTATAATATAACTGATATCAGCCTGTACAGCTACAGGTATTTATAATATAACTGATATCAGCCTGTACAGCTACAGGTCTTTATAATATAACTGATATCAGCCTGTACAGCTACAGGTCTTTATAATATAACTGATATCAGCATGTACAGCTACAGATCTTTATAATATAACTGATATCAGCCTGTACAGCTACAGGTCTTTATAATATAACTGATATCAGCCTGTACAGCTACAGGTCTTTATAATATAACTGATATCAGCCTGTACAGCTACAGGTCTTTATAATATAACTGATATCAGCATGTACAGCTACAGATCTTTATAATATAACTGATATCAGCCTGTACAGCTACAGGTCTTTATAATATAACTGATATCAGCCTGTACAGCTACAGGTCTTTATAATATAACTGATATCAGCCTGTACAGCTACAGGTCTTTATAATATAACTGATATCAGCATGTACAGCTACAGATCTTTATAATATAACTGATATCAGCCTGTACAGCTACAGGTCTTTATAATATAACTGATATCAGCCTGTACAGCTACAGGTATTTATAATATAACTGATATCAACCTGTACAGCTACAGGTCTTTATAATATAACTGATATCAGCCTGTACAGCTACAGGTCTTTATAATATAACTGATATCAGCCTGTACAGCTACAGTTCTTTATAATATAACTGATATCAGCCTGTACAGCTACAGGTCTTTATAATATAACTAATATCAGCCTGTACAGCTACAGGTCTTTATAATATAACTGATATCAGCATGTACAGCTACAGGTCTTTATAATATAACTGATATCAGCCTGTACAGCTACAGGTATTTATAATATAACTTATATCAGCATGTACCGCTACAGATCTTTATAATATAACTGATATCAGCCTGTACAGCTACAGGTCTTTATAATATAACTGATATCAGCCTGTACAGCTACAGATCTTTATAATATAACTGATATCAGCCTGTACAGCTACAGGTCTTTATAATATAACTGATATCAGCATGTACAGCTACAGATCTTTATAATATAACTGATATCAGCCTGTATAGCTACAGGTATTTATAATATAACTGATATCAGCATGTACAGCTACAGATCTTTATAATATAACTGATATCAGCCTGTACAGCTACAGGTCTTTATAATATAACTGATATCAGCATGTACAGCTACAGATCTTTATAATATAACTGATATCAGCCTGTACAGCTACAGGTATTTATAATATAACTGATATCAGCCTGTACAGCTACAGATCTTTATAATATAACTGATATCAGCATGTACAGCTACAGGTCTTTATAATATAACTGATATCAGCCTGTACAGCTACAGGTCTTTATAATATAACTGATATCAGCCTGTACAGCTACAGGTATTTATAATATAACTGATATCAGCCTGTACAGCTACAGGTATTTATAATATAACTGATATCAGCCTGTACAGCTACAGGTATTTATAATATAACTGATATCAGCATGTACAGCTACAGATCTTTATAATATAACTGATATCAGCCTGTACAGCTACAGGTCTTTATAATATAACTGATATCAGCCTGTACAGCCACAGGTCTTTATAATATAACTGATATCAGCCTGTACAGCTACAGGTCTTTATAATATAACTGATATCAGCCTGTACAGCTACAGGTATTTATAATATAACTGATATCAGCATGTACAGCTACAGATCTCAGGTAACCACCTCTGGTCAGGTAACCACCTCTGGTCAGGTAACCACCTCAGGTAACCACCTCTGGTCAGGTAACCACCTCTGGTCAGGTAACCACTTCTGGTCAGGTAACCACCTCTGGTCAGGTATCCACCTCTGGTCAGGTAACCACCTCTGGTCAGGTAACTACCTCAAGTAACCACCTCTAGTAACCACCTCTGGTCAGGTAACCACCTCTGGCCAGGTAACTACCTCTAGTAACCACCTCTGGTAACCACCTCTCACACACACACACACACTCAGTTTTGGACGTCTGTTAGATGAACTATGTGTAAAAGCCAATCCACATTATTAAGTTGTAGTTTAGGTAGGCAAATTGACAGCTTAAAGTAGAGGTTAGTGTTAGGGTAAACATTTGGCATTACACAACAAAAACATACACACACACACACACACACACACAGACACACACACACACCTACAGACAAACACACACAGACACACACACACACACACCTACAGACAAACACACACACACACACACACACAGACACATGCAGACACAAGGGCATAGCAATTACAGAAAAGCTTACTGCTCTGACAGGGAGCTTTATTGTTGGAATGTATTTATGCATTTAGTGTATCTGTTCCTCTCTCTCTTCTCCCCCTCTCTTTCTTTCTTTCTTTCCCTCCCTCCCTCCCTCCCTCCCTCCCTCCCTCTCTCCCTCTCTCTCCCTCGCTTCAGCAGAATACTAATGTGACTGTAAAAAGAACAACAAAAAGATGTGGGCGTTAAATGTGGTGAACATGCAGTGTGAGGATGTGTGTGTGTGTGTAAGCGTGTGTGTGTAAGGATGTGTGTGTGTGTGTGTGTGTGTGTAAGCGTGTCTGTCTGTAAGGATGTGTGTGTGTGTGTGTGTGTCTGTCTGTGGGTATGTGTGTGTGTGTGTGTGTGTGTGTGTGTGTGTGTGTGTGTGTGTGTGTGTGTGTGTGTGTGTGTGTGTGTGTGTGTGTGTGTGTGTGTGTGTGTGTGTGTGTGTGTGTGTGTGTGTGTGTGTGTGTGTGTGTGTCTGTCGGTCGGTGAGTTTGTGTGAGTGTGTGTGTGTCTGTGTGTGTGTTAGTATTTGTTTGTTTGCATGTGTCTGTCGGTTGCTGTGCTTTTCTGAATGTGTGTTTTTGCTTCTCTGTGTGTTTCCTCCATATTTTTGCTGATTATGAACCCATCTCCTACAGGGAAAGGAAATATTCCAACACAAATGTTCCTCACGCTGAATAACCCTGTGTTCCAGCTGGAGTGCCCTACCTCCAACACTGGCCATTGGGAAACATGACACAATTGAGGGAGCAGAGAGGAATTTAGGACACAGACCATGTCATTTGACTGACAGCTTGATTGGCAGGTTCTAACAAAACCGTTGATACGGCAACAATCAGTCCTGTGTTATTCATGTAAACAACAAACAACAACAACAAACCAGAACAGAAATGCGTGGATGACTGTATCAACCGGTTAGACTCCCAAATTGAACCCCATTTACCCATTAGTGCACTACTTTTGCCCAAGCTCTCATTAACAATAGGGCACACTCATCTCTCAGAGCATGTGGAAATAAGGGTTTTTCATCAACACTCGTTTGGGGCAGAGTAATTTGATGTCTAACATCTCAGAAGATCAGTGTGAATAACACATTTCAACACAGTTCTAATGAAGAATTTATTTTAAAGGAGAAACTGCTAAACATGTTTGAACCATGAATAGATTAGGAGCCAATATCATCCTGCTTTAAAACTACAGATCAAATGGAGTTCTGCTGTCTGACCAGCTGCCAATGTACAACCTTATCTCACAGCACTTAGACACCTCTCTACCTCTCTACCTCTCTACCTCTCTACCTCTCTACCTCTCCACCCCTCTACCTCTCTACCTCTCTACCTCTCTACCTCTCTCTTCCTCTTTCTACCTCGTTCTCTCTCTTTATTTCTTTTTCTCCAAATGTATCCACCTCTTTACCTCTTTCTCCCTCCCTCTCCCCTCTCTCCCTCTCTCTCTTCCCCTCTCTCTCCCCTTCTCCCTCTCTCTCTCCCCCTCTTTCTCCCTCCTTCTCCCTCTCTCTCCCCCTCTTTCTCCCTCCTTCTCCCTCTCTCTCTCCCCCTCTCTCTCTCCCCCTCTTTCTCCCTCCTTCTCCCTCTCTCTCCCTCCTTCTCCCTCTCTCTCCCCCTCTTTCTCCCTCCTTCTCCCTCTCTCTCTCCCCCTCTCTCTCTCCCTCTCTCTCTCCCTCTCTCTCTCCCTCTCTCTCTCTCCCCTTCTCCCCCTCTCTCCCTTTAAGGACAAATAAATGGAATCCATCATAATTCCATGGATTTCTGGTGAAATTGATGAAACGTGACAAAGAGAATAAATATAGATGTAGAGTTATAGATCCTCACCAGATCATTAAAGGCTTTAACTTGTACAACACACACACACACACACACACACACACACACACACACACACACACACACACACACACACACATTAACACACACACACACATTACACACACACACACACACACACTCACACACACACACACACACACACACACACACATTAACACACACACACACACACATTAACACACACACACACACACACACCTCCTTCCATCCTACAGTACAGTCTCTCCTCCCCCTCCTCTTCTCCTCCTCCTCTCCTCCACTTCTCCACCTCTCCTCCTCCTCTCCTCCACCTCTCATCCACCTCTGCCTGAGTCCTTCCTCTCAAGGTGGCCTTGTCACTCTGTCTATCATTCTTCCTCCTTCCAGTTTCTCTCAGTCTGCCCCATCTCTCTCTCCTCTCCTGTCACTGTCACCATGTCACCCTGTCCATCTCTCTCACTGACTCCATCCACCTCCTCTCTCACTCCTCCGCTCCTCTCCTCCCCTGCTGTAATAGTTGTCAAGGGATTCTGTCCATCAGCACATGGACCTTAATGCTCTATAATAGCCCTGTCACTGTCACAGCCAAGACAGAAGAGGAGAAAAGGAGAAAAGGAGAGCAAAGGGGGTTGGATGAGGAGATAAAGCAGAGAGAGGGAGATATTCAAGAAGTTATTGATCTACACTGATAATTACACCTCACTATGTGTCAGAGTATTTAACATTACATGTCTGTTTACTCAAAAGTCCAAATGAAGATGTCTGTCTGACAAAGAAGGGAAGGAGTAATACCGGAGTAATAAAGGAGTAATGTAGGAGTACTGCAGGAGTAATGAAGGAGTAATACAGAAGTAATGTAGACATACTGCAGGGGTAATAATGGAGTAATAAAGGAGTAATGTAGGAGTACTGCAGGAGTAATGAAGGAGTAATACAGAAGTAATGTAGGCATACTGCAGGGGTAATAATGGAGTAATAAAGGAGTAATGTAGGAGTACTGCAGGAGTAATGAAGGAGTAATACAGAAGTAATGTAGGCATACTGTAGGGGTAATAATGGAGTAATAAAGGAGTAATGTAGGAGTACTGTAGGAGTAATGAAGGAGTAATACAGAAGTAATGTAGGCATACTGTAGGGGTAATAATGGAGTAATAAAGGAGTAATGTAGGAGTACTGTAGGAGTAATGAAGGAGTAATACAGAAGTAATGTAGGCATACTGTAGGGGTAATAATGGAGTAATAAAGGAGTAATGTAGGAGTACTGCAGGAGTAATACAGAAGTAATGTAGGCATACTGTAGGGGTAATAATGGAGTAATAAAGGAGTAATGTAGGAGTACTGCAGGAGTAATGAAGGAGTAATAATGAAGTGATAAAGGAGTAATGAAGGAGTACCGAAGGAGTAATAAAGGAGTAATGTAGGAGTAATCAAGGAGAAATGAATGAGTAATGAATGGGTAATGAAGGAGTAATTTAGGAGTAATGTAGGAGTAATGATAGATAGTTCTAGATAGACAACTAGTTAAATGCTGAGTCGTACTGGAGACTTATTTCAGTTCATATTATTCCAAATGAACATATGAGGAATCACTAATCCCATAGGATCTGTCTGCATTTAATCAACAAACAGATATCTGTCAGGACTTGAGAAGTGCTAAACACACACACACACACACACACACACACACAAGACCTTGTTATCGCACTCTGTTCTCTGGCGAGGAAAAATAGAAAGAGACAAATGTAGGAACACAATACAGAACCCTAATAAATAAAGGTTCACCTCAGTACAGATTCTATGTAGGAACACAATACAGAACCCTAATAAATAAAGGTTCACCTCAGTACAGATTCTATGTAGGAACATAATACAGAACCCTAATAAATAAAGGTTCACCTCAGTACAGATTCTATGTAGGAACATAATACAGAACCCTAATAAATAAAGGTTCACCTCAGTACAGATTCTATGTAGGAACACAATACAGAACCCTAATAAATAAAGGTTCACCTCAGTACAGATTCTATGTAGGAACATAATACAGAACCCTAATAAATAAAGGTTCACCTCAGTACAGATTCTATGTAGGAAAATAATACAGAACCCTAATAAATAAAGGTTCACCTCAGTACAGATTCTATGTAGGAACATAATACAGAACCCTAATAAATAAAGGTTCACCTCAGTACAGATTCTATGTAGGAACATAATACAGAACCCTAATAAATAAAGGTTCACCTCAGTACAGATTCTATGTAGGAACACAATACAGAACCCTAATAAATAAAGGTTCACCTCAGTACAGATTCTATGTAGGAACACAATACAGAACCCTAATAAATAAAGGTTCACCTCAGTACAGATTCTATGTAGGAACACAATACAGAACCCTAATAAATAAAGGTTCACCTCAGTACAGATTCTATGTAGGAACATAATACAGAACCCTAATAAATAAAGGTTCACCTCAGTACAGATTCTATGTAGGAACACAATACAGAACCCTAATAAATAAAGGTTCACCTCAGTACAGATTCTATGTAGGAACACAATACAGAACCCTAATAAATAAAGGTTCACCTCAGTACAGATTCTATGTAGGAACATAATACAGAACCCTAATAAATAAAGGTTCACCTCAGTACAGATTCTATGTAGGAAAATAATACAGAACCCTAATAAATAAAGGTTCACCTCAGTACAGATTCTATGTAGGAACATAATACAGAACCCTAATAAATAAAGGTTCACCTCAGTACAGATTCTATGTAGGAACATAATACAGAACCCTAATAAATAAAGGTTCACCTCAGTACAGATTCTATGTAGGAACACAATACAGAACCCTAATAAATAAAGGTTCACCTCAGTACAGATTCTATGTAGGAACACAATACAGAACCCTAATAAATAAAGGTTCACCTCAGTACAGATTCTATGTAGGAACACAATACAGAACCCTAATAAATAAAGGTTCACCTCAGTACAGATTCTATGTAGGAACATAATACAGAACCCTAATAAATAAAGGTTCACCTCAGTACAGATTCTATGTAGGAACACAATACAGAACCCTAATAAATAAAGGTTCACCTCAGTACAGATTCTATGTAGGAACACAATACAGAACCCTAATAAATAAAGGTTCACCTCAGTACAGATTCTATGTAGGAACATAATACAGAACCCTAATAAATAAAGGTTCACCTCAGTACAGATTCTTCCCATCAGGATCAACTGCAGATGTAAACGTTTAAATAATGCTTTATTTATTTTTATGTTATACAGGGCGTTCGCTAGTCTGTTCGAAAGATCAAAATCCAAATTATCCATCCTCAGAAAGTCTCGAAATAATTCCACACAAGACCACAACAACCCATCATCTGGAATCAAGACTTCCTGTTTATTTCACACTGTCTTCAGGTCTCTGTTATAAATCAGTGTTTGTGTGGTAGAGACTTCCTGTTTATTTCACACTGTCTTCAGGTCTCTGTTATAAATCAGTGTTTGTGTGGTAGAGACTTCCTGTTTATTTCACACTGTCTTCAGGTCTCTGTTATAAATCCGTTTTTGTGTGGTAGAGACTTCCTGTTTATTTCACACTGTCTTCAGGTCTCTGTTATAAATCCGTTTTTGTGTGGTAGAGACTTCCTGTTTATTTCACACTGTCTTCAGGTCTCTGTTATAAATCCGTTTTTGTGTGGTAGAGACTTCCTGTTTATTTCACACTGTCTTCAGGTCTCTGTTATAAATCCGTTTTTGTGTGGTAGAGACTTCCTGTTTATTTCACACTGTCTTCAGGTCTCTGTTATAAATCCGTTTTTGTGTGGTAGAGACTTCCTGTTTATTTCACACTGTCTTCAGGTCTCTGTTATAAATCCGTTTTTGTGTGGTAGAGACTTCCTGTTTATTTCACACTGTCTTCAGGTCTCTGTTATAAATCCGTTTTTGTGTGGTAGAGACTTCCTGTTTATTTCACACTGTCTTCAGGTCTCTGTTATAAATCCGTTTTTGTGTGGTAGAGACTTCCTGTTTATTTCACACTGTCTTCAGGGCTTTCCCAAATTTGGCAGCACAAATCATTCACAAATTGAACTGCATGGGGCTTTAAAATGCGTAATTTCAGAGTAGGAGATTTTGGAAGACAAAGGAATTTTCAGTTGAAGAGCTATATGACCAGCTCCATGACAACCAGCTCCATGACGACCAGCTCCATGACGACCACAGCACATTCCTACAAACTATATATTTCTCTTTCCATTATAACACTCTGTTTCTCACCACCCCCCACCACCACTCCCCCACACTACAAACCCCTCCCACCACCACCACTCCCCCACACTACAAACCCCTCCCACCCCCACCACTCCCCCACACTACAAATCCCTCCCACATCCCCCACCACCACTCCCCCACACTACAAACCCCTCCCCACACCCCCCACCACCATTCCCCCACACTACAAACCCCTGCCACACCCCCACCACCACTCCCCCACACTACAAACCCCTCCCACCCCCACCACTCCCCCACACTACAAACCCCTCCCACACCCACCACCACCACTCCCCACACTACAAACCCCTCCCACATCCCCCACCACCAGTCCCCCACACTACAAACCCCTCCCACACCCCCACCACCATTCCCCACACTACAAACCCCTGCCACACCCCCCCCACCACTCCCCCACACTACAAACCCCTCCCACACCCCACCACTCCCCCACACTACAAACCCCTCCCACACCCACCACCACCACTCCCCCACACTACAAACCCCTCCCACCCCCACCACTCCCCCACACTACAAACCCCTCCCACACCCACCACCACCACTCCCCACACTACAAACCCCTCCCACATCCCCCACCACCACTCCCCACAATACAAACCCCTCCCACACCCCCACCACCACTCCCCCACACTACAAACCCCTCCCACACCCCCACCACCACTCCCCCACACTACAAACCCCTCCCACACCCCCACCACCATTCCCCCACACTACAAACCCCTCCCACACCCCCCACCACCACTCCCCACACTACAAACCCCTCCCACACCCCCCACCACCACTCCCCCACACTACAAACCCCTCCCACACACCCCACCACCACTCCCCACACTACAAACCCCTCCCACCCCCCACCACTCCCCCACACTACAAACCCCTCCCACAACCACTACCACCACTCCCCCACACTACAAACCCCTCCCACACACCCCACCACCACTCCCCCACACTACAAACCCCTCGCACACCCCCACCACCATTCCCCCACACTAAAACCCATCCCACACACCCCACCACCACTCCCCACACCACAAACCCTCCCACCCCCACCACTCCCCCACACTACAAACCCCTCCCACAACCACCACCACCACTCCCCACACTACAAACCCCTCCCACACACCCCACCACCACTCCCCCACACTACAAACCCCTCGCACACCCCCCACCACCACTCCCCCACACTACAAACCCCTCCTCCATTCATCCTGGCTGTCTGTGGTTATCTTGAATGACCTCTGAAACGTCCTTGACTTCCAAACAGTAAAAGAGAAAACAGAGCAAAGTGACTTTGGCATGTGGTTTAGTGTGTAATGTTGAATGGTGTTCCTATGGAGAACTAATAACATGGAATTATATAGGGAGGGGGAAGCCATTTGGAAACTCTGAAATGAACCATTAAAGGGGAATGACAACAAATCTTAACAATGTGTCTAAGTTCATAAATCCTGTGAAGTGTTTTTTATTCTTATGCCAGCAGCTTGCTCACTCCCACTATAAGACATTAGTGAAACAGTGTTGACCTACGTAGAACAAACAAATGCCCAGAGAACACACAGCACTGGAGAACACGGGAGAACCACGACCCACAGCCGTACAGATATGCTGCGTTCCAGTGCCATATGCTGTGGGCTTTCAGGCTAACCTTTTCTGATAATGCTGTCAAAAATGAGGAAAAGCCAGTTTGTGGCCTTCAGTTAAGTACAGATCTATTTCTGTAGAGCCTGTATCAGAGCTGAGACCACATCACAGAGGGTTTACAGCTCACAGGATCTGGCTTGAATGGAAACTGTGGGAAATGGTTTGGCTTTAAAGGGTAGTGGTACTGGTCCATATTGAGCCCATCAGGCAGCTGAACCAATAACACAGGGTGGCCCTGGAGATATGTAGAAACGCTCACAACAATCAGAGACAAAACGGAGGAGCTACAACATAAATAGATATTCATGGGAAAACCCTCATGGCTAGTTAGATGTGCTGGCCACCACTGGCAGAATTATGAATGATTACAGGTTGCAGAGGTCAGACAGACAGGTGTGCATGAAGCAGATGAACATTACAGGAACATCACTTAAACATCAGCTGAACATCATGTGGTCCACCACCCTGAATATGGAGACACACCACCTAGTATCTACATGTGGTCCACCACCATGAATATGGAGACACACCACCTGGTATCTACATGTGGTCCACCACCATGAATATAGAGACACACCACCTAGTATCTACATGTGGTCCACCACCATGAATATAGAGACACACCACCTGGTATCTACATGTGGTCCACCACCCTGAATATAGAGACACACCACCTAGTATCTACATGTGGTCCACCACCCAGAATATAGAGACACACCACCTGGTATCTACATGTGGTCCACCACCCTGAATATGGAGACACACCACCTAGTATCTACATGTGGTCCACCACCATGAATATGGAGACACACCACCTGGTATCTACATGTGGTCCACCACCATGAATATAGAGACACACCACCTAGTATCTACATGTGGTCCACCACCATGAATATAGAGACACACTACCTGGTATCTACATGTGGTCCACCACCATGAATATAGAGACACACCACCTAGTATCTACATGTGGTCCACCACCCAGAATATAGAGACACACCACCTGGTATCTACATGTGGTCCACCACCATGAATATAGAGACACACCACCTGGTATCTACATGTGGTCCACCACCATGAATATGGAGACACACCACCTAGTATCTACATGTGGTCCACCACCATGAATATAGAGACACACCACCTAGTATCTACATGTGGTCCACCACCATGAATATAGAGACACACCACCTAGTATCTACATGTGGTCCACCACCATGAATATAGAGACACACCACCTAGTATCTACATGTGGTCCACCACCATGAATATAGAGACACACCACCTGGTATCTACATGTGGTCCACCACCCAGAATATAGAGACACACCACCTGGTATCTACATGTGGTCCACCACCCTGAATATAGAGACACACCACCTGGTATCTACATGTGGTCCACCACCATGAATATAGAGACACACCACCTGGTATCTACATGTGGTCCACCACCATGAATATAGAGACACACCACCTAGTATCTACATGTGGTCCACCACCATGAATATAGAGACACACCACCTGGTATCTACATGTGGTCCACCACCATGAATATAGAGACACACCACCTGGTATCTACATGTGGTCCACCACCATGAATATAGAGACACACCACCTAGTATCTACATGTGGTCCACCACCCTGAATATGGAGACACACCACCTGGTATCTACATGTGGTCCACCACCCTGAATATAGAGACACACCACCTAGTATCTACATGTGGTCCACCACCATGAATATAGAGACACACCACCTGGTATCTACATGTGGTCCACCACCCTGAATATAGAGACACACCACCTGGTATCTACATGTGGTCCACCACCCTGAATATAGAGACACACCACCTGGTATCTACATGTGGTCCACCACCATGAATATAGAGACACACCACCTGGTATCTACATGTGGTCCACCACCCTGAATATAGAGACACACCACCTGGTATCTACATGTGGTCCACCACCCTGAATATAGAGACACACCACCTGGTATCTACATGTGGTCCACCACCCTGAATATGGAGACACACCACCTGGTATCTACATGTGGTCCACCACCCTGAATATAGAGACACACCACCTAGTATCTACATGTGGTCCACCACCATGAATATAGAGACACACCACCTAGTATCTACATGTGGTCCACCACCATGAATATAGAGACACACCACCTGGTATCTACATGTGGTCCACCACCATGAATATAGAGACACACCACCTAGTATCTACATGTGGTCCACCACCATGAATATAGAGACACACCACCTGGTATCTACATGTGGTCCACCACCCTGAATATAGAGACACACCACCTGGTATCTACATGTGGTCCACCACCCTGAATATAGAGACACACCACCTGGTATCTACATGTGGTCCACCACCATGAATATAGAGACACACCACCTGGTATCTACATGTGGTCCACCACCCTGAATATGGAGACACACCACCTGGTACTCCAGTTGTAAAGAGTGGCTTCAGTTTGAAGCTGTTTCTGAGGTTTGCTCTGTTGAGTGATCTGGCACTTAGAGGGAATCCAAGAGGTTATCCAACTGTAGTTCACTGGATCCAGAAATGTCAGCTCCAGTCTATGAGGCTCTGAGATGGACACCCAGGATATAGGACATGTTTAGCCTGCTGACCACTCCACTTCTGGGCCTTGTCATCACTGCTGCTCCACCTGCTCACACAACTAGGTTCTCCTGCTAGCTCTCTTCCTCACAAACAACACATCTCTCTCTTCCTCCTCACACATCTGTCTCTTCTTTCTCACACATCTCTCTCTTCTTCCTCACACACCTCTCTCTTCCTCCTCACAAATCTCTCTGATCCTCCTCTCACACCTCTCTCTTCCTCCTCACACACATCTCTCTCTTCCTCCTCACACACCTCTCTCTTCCTCCTCCTCACACACCTCTCTCTTCCTCCTCACACACACCCCTCTCTTCCTCCTCACACCTCTCTCTTCCTCCTCTCACACCTCTCTCTTCCTCCTCACACATCTCTCTCTTCCTCCTCTCACACCTCTCTCTTCCTCCTCACACATCTCTCTCTTCCTCCTCACACACCTCTCTCTTCCTCCTCACACATCTCTCTCTTCCTCCTCTCACACCTCTCTCTTCCTCCTCACACATCTCTCTCTTCCTCCTCACACATCTCTCTCTTCCTCCTCACACACCCCGCTCTTCCTCCTCACACCTCTCTCTTCCTCCTCTCACACCTCTCTCTTCCTCCTCACACATCTCTCTCTTCCTCCTCTCACACCTCTCTCTTCCTCCTCACACATCTCTCTCTTCCTCCTCTCACACCTCTCTCTTCCTCCTCACACATCTCTCTCTTCCTCCTCACACATCTCTCTCTTCCTCCTCACACATCTCTCTCTTCCTCCTCACACATCTCTCTCTTCCTCCTCTCACACCTCTCTCTTCCTCCTCACACATCTCTCTCTTCCTCCTCACACATCTCTCTCTTCCTCCTCACACATCTCTCTCTTCCTCCTCTCACACCTCTCTTATCCTCCTCACACACCTCTCTCATCATCCTCACACACCTCTCTCATCATCTTAATAATGGCTGCTGTGATGTTCTCTACATTTGGCTTTTCAACAGCCTGAATTCCACCAAACAGCCCCTTGTCGTTCCCTGCTTGGCTCACTCTGGTGTACAGAAGCTCTTCCTCACACACCTATCTCTTCCTCCTCACACGTTCCCTGATTGGCTTACTCTGGTGTACAGAAGCTCTTCCTCACACACCTATCTCTTCCTCCTCACACGTTTCCTGATTGGCTTACTCTGGTGTACAGAAGCTCTTCCTCCAACACCGTCAGTTGATCCATCTGACATAATTGCTACATAACTGGAATGATCAAACATTAGCTGTCTCCTTCACACCTCAGCAATAATAGTGCATAAACACCCTGGCCTGCTTCCCGTTAGGATACATGTTCCTGGTCACCAGGACTTCCTGCTCATTCACTCCGAAAGTAATGAGAACTGTGACTTTGATAACAGGGATCTGCATTACAAATATGTAACTCCCGTTATTCATTTAATAGCACGAGTTATAGAGCACGGTTATCTTATGGCTGCTAAAACTATCTAGGTAGCCACTAACGTGCACATCCAAACGTAGTCCATAAATGATCTGTCCTTCATACTGATGGGCTGAACGCTTCTGAAGACATGGGTTGATTGCATGGAGCAAATAGCTGTGGTTCTGGGAAGGCATCTTCACCATCTGTGGCGTTGTACATTTAATGTGAGAAAAGTTGTGTTTCTTTATTTAGTTGAGTTTTAAATATTTCAGATATCACCACGTTTCAACCAATCACTTCAGTTGTATCTGTACCTGAGCTCAGGTAATATGTCTCCCCAACTAACTGTGAAAACCAGAAGTGCATCTCTGTAACAACATTTTGTGACAATCGCTCCCAATATGTTGCAAGTAATTTAGTAAGTACTAACGAGTAAAAATATAGTTTTGACAATCCACCAGTGTGTTTGTTATACAAGACAAAGCTTAGTTCACCCTCCTCCTCCTCTTCTCCTCTCCTCCTCCTCTCCTCTTCCTCTCCTCTCCTTCTCCTCTCCTCCTCCCTCTCCTCCTCCTCCTCTCCTCTCCTCCTCCTCCTCCTCCTCCCCTCCTCTCCTCCTCCTCCTCCTCCTCTCTCCTCTCTCCTCCTCTCCTCCTCCTCCTCTCCTCCTCCTCTCCTCCTCTCCTCTCCTCCTCCTCCTCTCCTCCTCCTCCTCCTCTCCTCCTCCTCCTCCTCTCCTCCTCTCCCCTCCTCCTCCTCCTCCTCCTCTCTTCCTCCTCAACCTCCAAACGTCACCATGATCTCTTTTCATCCTCTTCATATTTTCTACCAGCCTCTTCTTCTATCAATCACAGCACAATATGTTTCTGTTCATTTGTCTCCAAACACAAAACAACTCCATTCTGCCCACACACACACACACACACACACACACACAGACACACACACAAACACACACACACATACACACACACACACACAATTCCTCAGTGCATGCCTCCCCCATACACATTAGGTCAGAGGTCAACTTCCAGCATCCTCACATGGAATCTGCCTTCTGTGTGTCTGGATGTAGAATGAAACACATTTATAACCCAGCAGTTTCCAGAGTAGCGTGTATTATATGTGCATTATATGTCAGATGGAGGAGTTTCTGTGTAACTGCTGGGAATTCAGAGTTCAAACTCCGGACTTAAGTTCACACAGATGCAATTCAACTCCAATGCTGACACATTGGCAAGGTTTTCTCTGGACCAAATCTGCTTCACAACAGGTCAACTGACAGCTTACTTCACTTCCACTGTCTGTAGGCTACAACACTGACACGACAGCTCGACTCAGCCACAGAAAAACCACACTGTAGGGCAGATCAGGCCGGAGTAGCTGGAATGTGAAATGAACTGAAGCTTAGAAAGAAAAGACAAGAAGAAAAACACAGAATTGCCTCTGTGTGTCAACTAAGAACAATACCAGAACCACAGAAATATTCAGATTACACATGTTCTACCAGTGTTACAGACAGTCCTGTGGGTGGAAACTCAGTCCAGGACACCTGAAGCCAACCATATAATGAATTGTATGTTGTGCTACTGATTGTACCTGTCTGAAGACCAGAGTAACAGATTACAGAGCAGTAGATTACAGAGGAGCAGATCAGAGAGCAGTAGATTCCAGAGCAGTAGATTAAATAGCAGTGGATTACAGAGCAGTAGATTACAGATTACAGAGCAGCAGATCAGAGAGCAGTAGATTACAGAGCAGCAGATCAGAGAGCAGTAGATTACAGAGCAGTATATTACAGAGCAGTAGATTACAGAAAAAACATATTACAGAGCAGCAGATTACAGAAAAAATATATTACAGAGCAGAGGATTACAGAGCAGCAGATTACAGAGCAGCAGGTTACAGAGCAGTAGATTACAGAGCAGTAGATTACAGAGTAGTAGATTACAGAGCAGTAGATTACAGAGGAGCAGATTACAGAGCAGTAGATTACAGAGCAGTAGATTACAGAGCAGTAGATTACAGAGCAGTAGATTACAGAGCAGTAGATAACAGAGCAGCAGATTACAGAGCAGTAGATTACAGAGCAGTAGATTACA
>CM055746.1:17324076-17341576 GCA_029465975.1 Dallia pectoralis | reverse complement strand
GGGAGAGCTGGTGAGCAGAGAACAGGGAAGAGTTATGATGTGACACACTGCCAAAAAAGCAGCCAGGTCACCCGTGGAGCTGAGGAGAGTAGACATGTTTAACTTATGACATGTCCTGCTGTGACACATGTCCTCCCTGATGACATCCTGTATTCATCTCATCACTTCCTGTGGAGTTGGGGTGACAAAATGGCTGTCTGCCCTCCTGTGACACTACGTCCTTCACAGGGCAATGCTAAGATTCTGCCGGGTGCATGTTGGTATGTGTGTGTATATCTATAAGTATTAATCATCACACCATGTGTTGGAGATAAAGAGAGGGTGGAAGAGAGAAGGGGGGGAGAGAGGTGGGCTGAGTGGCCAGAAGAAAGGCTTGATGAGAGAGGAAGAAAGAGAGAGAGGGAGAAAGATGAGAGAGAGAGAGAGAGGAAGAGAGAGAGAGGAAGAAAGAGAGAGAGGAAAAGAGATGAGAGAGAGAAAGGAAGAGAGAGGAAGAGAGAGAGAGGAAAGAATTGCACAGTGAAAGACTGAGTATGAGGGGAATATGAGAGCCCATTCACCCTGTATTCTGACAACACATAAGGATATGTTACTGCAATCCAGATATAAACCTGGTTACCAGATATAAACCGGTACTGGCCCAGTCCAGATATAAACCGGTACTGGCCCAGTCCAGATATAAACCGGTACTGGCCCAGTCCAGATATAAACCGGTACCGGCCCAGTCCAGATATAAACCGGTACCGGCCCAGTCCAGATATAAACCGGTATCGGCCCAGTCCAGATATAAACCGGTATCGGCCCAGTCCAGATATAAACCGGTATCGGCCCAGTCCAGATATAAACCGGTACCGGCCCAGTCCAGATATAAACCGGTACAGGCCCAATCCAGATATAAACCGGTACCGGCCCAGTCCAGATATAAACCGGTACCGGCCCAGTCCAGATATAAACCGGTACCGGCCCAGTCCAGATATAATCCGGTACCGGCCCAGTCCAGGTATAAACCGGTACCGGCCCAGTCCAGATATAAACCGGTACAGGCCCAGTCCAGGTATAAACCGGTACCGGCCCAGTCCAGTTATAAACCGGTACCGGCCCAGTCCAGGTATAAACCGGTACCGGCCCAGTCCAGATATAAACCGGTACCGGCCCAGTCCAGTTATAAACCGGTACCGGCCCAGTCCAGATATAAACCGGTACCGGCCCAGTCCAGATATAAACCGGTACCGGCCCAGTCCAGGTATAAACCGGTACCGGCCCAGTCCAGATATAAACCGGTACAGGCCCAGTCCAGATATAAACCGGTACCGGCCCAGTCCAGTTATAAACCGGTACCGGCCCAGTCCAGATATAAACCGGTACCGGCCCAGTCCAGATATAAACCGGTACCGGCCCAGTCCAGGTATAAACCGGTACCGGCCCAGTCCGGTTATAAACCGGTACCGGCCCAGTCCA
This sequence comes from Dallia pectoralis, assembly GCA_029465975.1. Classification (NCBI taxonomy): domain Eukaryota; kingdom Metazoa; phylum Chordata; class Actinopteri; order Esociformes; family Umbridae; genus Dallia; species Dallia pectoralis. Next base: position 17,340,118 of record CM055746.1, on the reverse strand, counting down.
GATATAAACCGGTATCGGCCCAGTCCAGGTATAAACCGGTATCGGCCCAGTCCAGATATAAACCGGTACCGGCCCAGTCCAGTTATAAACCGGTACCGGCACAGTCCAGGTATAAACCGGTACCGGCCCAGTCCAGTTATAAACCGGTACCGGCACAGTCCAGGTATAATCCGGTACCGGCCCAGTCCAGGTATAAACCGGTACCGGCCCAGTCCAGATATAAACCGGTACAGGCCCAGTCCAGATATAAACCGGTACCGGCCCAGTCCAGTTATAAACCGGTACCGGCCCAGTCCAGGTATAAACCGGTACCGGCCCAGTCCAGATATAAACCGGTACCGGCCCAGTCCAGTTATAAACCGGTACCGGCCCAGTCCAGATATAAACCGGTACTGGCCCAGTCCAGATATAAACCGGTACCGGCCCAGTCCAGATATAAACCGGTACCGGCCCAGTCCAGATATAAACCGGTACCGGCCCAGTCCAGGTATAAACCGGTACCGGCCCAGTCCAGATATAAACCGGTACCGGCCCAGTCCAGATATAAACCGGTACCGGCCCAGTCCAGATATAAACCGGTACCGGCCCAGTCCAGATATAAACCGGTACCGGCCCAGTCCAGATATAAACCGGTACCGGCCCAGTCCAGATATAAACCGGTACCGGCCCAGTCCAGGTATAAACCGGTCCATTAGGTCATAATGGTAACAGCATTTTATTATGATTATGATCATCTATGAATCAGGTGCCGCCAGTCAGCTGACGACTCTTCATTTCCGTATTGACACACGATTAATGGCTGACTGAGTCCAGTGGCCTTTTAACATGCAGTAAAACACAGATCTGATATCAGCAGATATGCTTCACACAAAGTGCATTGGGTTCTCCCTCTCCACTAATGTGCAAATCACAAACCCCATCACATACTGCATCAGTTTCTTGTAATTTCTACACAATGATAGAAATCATGTAGCCTCATACTGGCCTTTACAAGATGATTCATTTAACCTTGACTGGAGCGTTTGAGATATACCACCGTCCAAAAGTTTCTGGTCACTTAGTAACAACCTTGTTTTCCATAAAAACACAAATTAAATGAGTTTGAATAGGAAACATATAGTCACTGAAAAAGCTATAAAAATTAATTGAAATGTCCTTCAAACTTTGATTTCGTTAGAGAATCCTACATTTGCAGCAGTTACAGTTACAGTTAGTGTAGTTACAGTTACAGTGTAGTTACAGTTACAGTGTAGTTACAGTTACAGTTACAGCTACAGCTACAGTTACAGTTACAGTTACAGTTACAGTTACAGTGTAGTTACAGTTACAGTTACAGTGTAGTTACAGTTACAGTTACAGCTACAGTTACAGTTACAGTTACAGCTACAGCTACAGTTCCAGTTACAGTGTAGTTACAGTTACAGTTACAGTTACAGTGTAGTTACATTTACAGTTACAGTGTAGTTACAGTGTAGTTACAGTTACAGTTACAGTGTAGTTACAGTTACAGTGTAGTTACAGTTACAGTGTAGTTACAGTTACAGTTACAGTGTAGTTACAGTTACAGTGTAGTTACAGTTACAGTTACAGTGTAGTTACAGTTACAGTGTAGTTACAGTTACAGTTAGAGTTACAGTGTAGTTACAGTTACAGTTACAGGGTAGTTACAGTTACAGTTACAGCCCTGCATACATTTGGTTTTCTAGGTGTCCTTTTGATGAACTATTCTGAAGCCACAAGTTGTATTGGCTTGATGGGCACTTCTAATGTACCATACAGTCTAGCTCCTCCCACCAGTTTTATTGGCTTGATGGGCACTTCTAACGTACCATACAGTCTAGCTCCTCCCACCAGTTTTATTGGCTTGATGGGCACTTCTAATGTACCATACAGTCTAGCTCCTCCCACCAGTTGTATTGGCTTGATGTGCACTTCTAATGTACCATACAGTCTAGCTCCTCCCACCAGTTGTATTGGCTTGATGGGCACTTCTAATGTACCATACAGTCTAGCTCCTCCCACCAGTTGTATTGGCTTGATGGGCACTTCTAATGTACCATATAGTCTAGCTCCTCCTACAACATCACAATAGAGTTGAGATCAGGTGACTGTGGTGGTCACTCCATTATAGACAGAATACCAGCTGACTGTGCTGGTCACTCCATTACAGACAGAATACCAGCTGACTGTGCTGGTCACTACATTATAGACAGAATACCAGCTGACTGTGCTGGTCACTACATTATAGACAGAATACCAGCTGACTGTGCTGGTCACTCCATTATAGACAGAATACCAGCTGACTGTGCTGGTCACTACATTATAGACAGAATACCAGCTGACTGTGCTGGTCACTACATTATAGACAGAATACCAGCTGACTGTGCTGGTCACTCCATTATAGACAGAATACCAGCTGACTGTGCTGGTCACTCCATTATAGACAGAATACCAGCTGACTGTACTGGTCACTCCATTATAGACAGAATACCAGCTGACTCTGCTGGTCACTACATTATATACAGAAGACCAACTGACTGCTTCTTCCCTAAATAGTTCTAGCATATTTTGGAGCTGTGCTTGGGGTCATTGTCCTGTTGTATCAGGAGGGTAAAGCACAGTGTTGAAAAATATTGCTGTCTGGACTATAATCCAGTCTGTATAATGGTGGAGGTGTCATCCAGTCTGTACAGACTAGATGACACCTCAACCATTATACAGACTGGATGATACCTCAACCTTTATACAGACTGGATGATACCTCAACCTTTATACAGACTGGATGATACCTCAACCTTTATACAGACTGGATGATACCTCAACCTTTATACAGACTGGATGATACCTCTACCTTTATACAGACTGGATGATACCTCAACCTTTATACAGACTGGATGATACCTCAACCTTTATACAGACTGGATGATACCTCAACCTTTATACAGACTGGATGATACCTCAACCTTTATACAGACTCGATGATACCTCTACCTTTATACAGACTGGATGACACCTCAACCTTTATACAGACTGGATGATACCTCAACCTTTATACAGACTGGATGATACCTCAACCTTTATACAGACTGGATGATACCTCAACCTTTATACAGACTGGATGATACCTCAACCTTTATACAGACTGGATGATACCTCAACCTTTATACAGACTGGATGATACCTCTACCTTTATACAGACTGGATGATACCTCAACCTTTATACAGACTGGATGATACCTCTACCTTTATACAGACTGGATGATACCTCTACCTTTATACAGACTGGATGACACCTCAACCTTTATACAGACTGGATTATACCTCAACCTTTATACAGACTGGATGATACCTCAACCTTTATACAGACTGGATGATACCTCTACCTTTATACAGACTGGATGATACCTCAACCTTTATACAGACTGGATGATACCTCAACCTTTATACAGACTGGATGATACCTCAACCTTTATACAGACTGGATGATACCTCAACCTTTATACAGACTGGATGATACCTCTACCTTTATACAGACTGGATGACACCTCAACCTTTATACAGACTGGATGATACCTCAACCTTTATACAGACTGGATGATACCTCAATACCTCAACCTTTATACAGACTGGATGATACCTCAACCTTTATACAGACTGGATGATACCTCAACCTTTATACAGACTGGATGATACCTCAACCTTTATACAGACTGGATGATACCTCAACCTTTATACAGACTGGATGATACCTCAACCTTTATACAGACTGGATGATACCTCAACCTTTATACAGACTGGATGATACCTCAACCTTTATACAGACTGGATGATACCTCTACCTTTATACAGACTGGATGATACCTCAACCTTTATACAGACTGGATGATACCTCAACCTTTATACAGACTGGATGATACCTCAACCTTTATACAGACTGGATGACACCTCAACCTTTATACAGACTGGATGATACCTCTACCTTTATACAGACTGGATGATACCTCTACCTTTATACAGACTGGATGACACCTCATACATAATTTCATTTTTTAAACAAATATAAACTGTGTGAATCATTGCAATGGAAATGAGTTTGTGCAGAAGATTAATGTTGGTTGTCAGTGATATAACTGCTTTACACCTGAACGCCTGCCCCCGAAATGTCAACAACTCTTCACCTTGTAGAAGTGCCAGGGGGGGAAGAGGAAAACAGAGAACAGAAAGAGAAGGAAGATAGAAAAACAGAGAGAGAAGAGAGAAGAACAGAAAGAGAAAAACAGAGAGAGAAGAGAGATAGAAAAACGAGAGAGTTCTATGGCTAATTGGGATCTCAGACGGTTCTCTAGTAATGATTTGATTTGCTGCATGTGGTTCTTCTACAATCAGCAGAGAAGTTCAATCTAACACTCACCATGAAGATAACAAACTAATGGCAAAGCCCTGACACAGCTTCAAGGGCACATTTCCAGAACATTCCTAACATGTGGTTGGCTTATCCAACACAACTCACTATTCAAACTATGGAAATAATTGTTCTACTGACATCAGAATGATATTATGTGAAAATTATATTCTGTTGTTAGAATCATAGAGACCAGAGAGTCACATTCAGTTCTGAATCATACTGACCAGAGAGTCACATTCAGTTCTGTATCATACTGACCAGAGAGTCACATTCAGTTCTGTATCATACTGACCAGAGAGTCACATTCAGTTCTGTATCATACTGACCAGAGAGTCACATTCAGTTCTGAATCATACTGACCAGAGAGTCACATTTAGTTCTGTATCATACTGACCAGAGAGTCACATTCAGTTCTGTATCATACTGACCAGAGAGTCACATTCAGTTCTGAATCATACTGACCAGAGAGTCACATTCAGTTCTGAATCATACTGACCAGAGAGTCACATTCAGTTCTGAATCATACTGACCAGAGAGTCACATTCAGTTCTGTATCATACTGACCAGAGAGTCACATTCAGTTCTGTATCATACTGACCAGAGAGTCACATTCAGTTCTGAATCATACTGACCAGAGAGTCACATTCAGTTCTGTATCATACTGACCAGAGAGTCACATTCAGTTCTGTATCATACTGACCAGAGAGTCACATTCAGTTCTGAATCATACTGACCAGAGAGTCACATTCAGTTCTGTATAATACTGACCAGAGAGTCACATTCAGTTTTTAGACATGCTAACCAGACAACTAAACGTTCCTCAATGATTATCATCTAGTCACTGTTGTGAAATCACCTGGTAGAACCTGGTTACCGGTCACATAAACAACAGCCTCCAGGGTCACTATAGAGCCACTCACGATATATCCCAGCTACACGCCCCTGACCATAGCAACAGTAACCGTGGACCACACCTGCTTTCTCAGGATAATTCCCATCATAACACAACGATCCAGTGAGGAAGTCAAGGACACAGTTTCAGAGAGGCCAGGGTGCTGATGTGAGTGCTTTAGAGATGGATGTGTGTGTGTACTCGTGTGTGTGTGTACTTGTGAGTGTGTGCTAGTGTGTGTGAGTGTGTGCTGGTGTGTGTGCTAGTGTGTGTGTGTGTGCTGTGTGTGTGTGTGCTGTGTGTGTGTGTGCTAGTGTGTGTGTGTGCTAGTGTGTCTGTGTGTGCTAGTGTGTCTGTGTGTGTGTGCTAGTGTGTGTGTGTGTACTCGTGTGTGTGTGTGTGTACTTGTGTGTGTGTGTACTCGTGTGTGTGTGTACTCGTGTGTGTGTGTACTTGTGAGTGTGTGCTAGTGTGTGTGAGTGTGTGCTGGTGTGTGTGCTAGTGTGTGTGTGTGTGTGCTGTGTGTGTGTGTGCTAGTGTGTGTGTGTGCTAGTGTGTCTGTGTGTGCTAGTGTGTCTGTGTGTGTGTGCGTGTGCTAGTGTGTGTGTGTGTACTCGTGTGTGTGTGTGTACTTGTGTGTGTGTGTACTCGTGTGTGTGTGTACTCGTGTGTGCGTGTACTCGTGTGTGCGTGTACTCGTGCGTGTGTGTGTGTGTACTTGTGAGTGTGTGCTAGTGTGTGTGTGTGTGTGTGTGTGTGTGTGCGTGTGTGCGTGTGTGTTTGTGTGTGCTTTAGAGATGGATGTGTGTGCGTGTGTGCATGTGTTTGGATGGGTCTATGTGAGATCTTATGAGAAACGCAAACGCACATATACATGAATACACACACACTCTCTCTCACTACCTCTATATCACTCTCTCTCTCTACCTCTATACCTCTATCACTCTCTCTCTCTCTACCTCTACCTCTCTCTCTCTTTCACTACCTCTATATCACTCTCTCTCTCACTACCTCTATACCTCTACCTCTCTCTCTCTACCTCTCTCTCTCACTACCTCTATACCTCTACCTCTCTCTCTCTCTCTCACTACCTCTATACCTCTACCACACTCTCTCTCTCTCTCTACCTCTATATCTCTACCTCTCTCTCTCTCACTACCTCTATACCTCTACCACACTCTCTCTCTCTCTCTCTACCTCTAAACCTCTACCTCTCTCTCTCACTACCTCTATACCTCTACCTCTCTCTCTCTCCCACTACCTCTCTACCTCTACCTCTCTCTCTCACTATCTCTATACCTCTACCTCTCTCTCTCTCACTACCTCTATACCTCTACCACACTCTCTCTCTCTACCTCTACCTCTCTCTCTCACTATCTCTATACCTCTACCTCTCTCTCTCTCTCTACCTCTATACCTCTACCTCTCTCTCTCACTACCTCGATACCTCTATCACTCTCTCTCTCTCTCTCTCACTACCTCTATACCTCTATCACTCTCTCTCTCTCACTACCTCTATACCTCTATCACTCTCTCTCTCACTACCTCTATACCTCTATCACTCTCTCTCTCACTACCTCTATACCTCTACCTCTCTCTCACTCACTACCTCTATACCTCTATCACTCTCTCTCTCTCACTACCTCTATACCTCTATCACTCTCTCTCTCACTACCTCTATACCTCTACCTCTCTCTCTCTCACTACCTCTATACCTCTATCACTCTCTCTCTCTCTCACTACCTCTCTACCTCTCTCTCTCTCACTACCTCTATACCTCTATCACTCTCTCTCTCTCACTACCTCTATACCTCTATCACTCTCTCTCTCTCACTACCTCTATACCTCTATCACTCTCTCTCTCAAAACATGTAATAAACAATATTAGATCAATAGATGTAAAATGCTTTCCAACTGTTACTCTCCCATACACACTAGTCAGATAAGAAAATGTCTCAGGCATTCCTGCTCTTGAGGTTTGACCTTGAGCTCAGATGTCTGTGCCATGGTCCTCAATCTCCACTGCTACTCTATCAGCCATCCAATAAAATGTATAAGACACCACAGACACCATTAGAGATCAGCCTGATCTTAAACAAAGAATATGAGTAAAACCTAAACCATGAAAAAAGTCATTCTTAAGACTTGTTCTCTTCAAAGAACTACAGGAGCTGGATTTAGCACCTTCTCTTTGGCAAGAATACATCACTTTCTCTTGTCAAATAACCTTTGTTGTGCTAGGACAACCCACTGGCAGAGATCTGAGACCATCTGTACACACACATTCTCCTCAGATCCTTGAAGGTCCTTGGTCCGCGCTTGTTCACCACATCTCTAACTAACTCGATTTCCCAGAGCCTTTGGAATTTAAACAGCCCCAATAATTCAGATAACCTGCCCCTCAATCACAAAAGGGATTACATTTGGTGTCTACAAGAATCTCTCTTTTTAAGCCAAACCCACATTTGGTCTTTAATATGTCTCATATGGTCTGACACAAAACACGGCTTCAACTGGAGTTTAAACCAATATTTCTCAATGAAAGTAAGGGCGTTCTTCTGGTACGTCATTCCAACCGATTGTTCACATTGAGGTGGTGTCTAATTATAGTTCTGGATAACTGTGATCCTTGGAAAAATAGGTAGATTCCTTGCTGTGAATTGGGACAAATTCCCATAGACCCTCTACCAGATTGGTTCATCTGTCAAGTCAATCTGGCAGGACAATCTTGCAGAAACATCTGTCAGGAATATCTGGCAGAAACATCTGGCAGAAACATCTGGCAGAAACATCTGGCAAGACCATCTGGCAGGAACATCTGGCACGAACATCTGGCAGGAACATCTGTCAGGAGCATCTGGCAGTAATATCAGGCATGAACATCTGTCAGGAGCATCTGGCATGAAAATCTGGCATGAACATCTGGCATGAACATCTGGCATGAACATCTGGCAGGAACATCTGGCAGGAACATCTGGCAGGAACATCTGGCAGGAACATCTGCTATCGGCCATTGCTTACAAAATGAAGGTCAAACAGGTGTTGTCACATTTCATCTCTGATACAATCAGAAGAAATATGAAAGAAAATGTTCATTTCTTGATGTTATTCTTTTTTTTCTTCTTTTTTTCAGAAGATGGGTGTGTGTCTTTAAACCAGGCCCCCCACTGCACTACATAGGAAACTGTGCAGCATTTGGAACTCACCCTAAGTGAATCCAGCTAATGCTAAATCCCAGGTCAAAAAGATGTTGAGTCAGTTACCACGGTAACATCATGTTGAGAGACATGATGTCTACAGAGCTACTATTACTGTAATGGTCCTTACAACACACACAGACACACGCAGACACACACAGCCACACACACATCTGGACTGATCTTATAAGGTAATCATTGACAGTTTCAGAGGGGAAATTGCTTTTACCACCTGAGGATGAGAGAAGCGATAACAAAATACACTGTGTCCAGTTCTAAACATCCTGTGTGTTTATTATCCACATATACACATACTGTGAGTTTATTCTCCACATATACACATCCTGTGTGTTTATTCTCCACATATACACATCCTGTGTGTTTATTCTCCACATATACACATCCTGTGTGTTTATTCTCCACATATACACATCCTGTGTGTTTATTCTCCACATATACACATCCTGTGTGTTTATTCTCCACATGTACACATACTGTGTGTTTATTATCCACATATACACATCCTGTGTGTTTATTCTCCACATGTACACATACTGTGTGTTTATTATCCACATATACACATACTGTGTGTTTATTCTCCCCATATACACATCCTGTGTGTTTATTCTCCACATATACACATCCTGTGTGTTTATTCTCCACATATACACATCCTGTGTGTTTATTCTCCACATGTACACATACTGTGTGTTTATTCTCCACATGTACACATCCTGTGTGTTTATTCTCCACATGTACACATACTGTGTGTTTATTCTCCACATGTACACATCCTGTGTGTTTATTCTCCACATGTACACATCCTGTGTGTTTATTCTCCACATGTACACATCCTGTGTGTTTATTCTCCACATGTACACATCCTGTGTGTTTATTCTCCACATATACACATACTGTGTGTTTATTCTCCACATATACACATCCTGTGTGTTTATTCTCCACATATACACATACTGTGTGTTTATTCTCCACATATACACATCCTGTGTGTTTATTCTCCACATGTACACATCCTGTGTGTTTATTCTCCACATACACACATCCTGTGTGTTTATTCTCCACATACACACATCATGTGTGTTTATTCTCCACATATACACATACTGTGTGTTTATTATCCACATATACACATCCTGTGTGTTTATTCTCCACATGTACACATCCTGTGTGTTTATTCTCCACATATACACATCCTGTGTGTTTATTCTCCACATGTACACATCCTGTGTGTTTATTCTCCACATATACACATCCTGTGTGTTTATTCTCCACATATACACATCCTGTGTGTTTATTCTCCACATATACACATCCTGTGTGTTTATTCTCCACATATACACATCCTGTGTGTTTATTCTCCACATATACACATCCTGTTTGTTTATTCTCCACATGTACACATCCTGTGTGTTTATTCTCCACATATACACATCCTGTGTGTTTATTCTCCACATACACACATCCTGTTTGTTTATTCTCCACATATACACATCCTGTGTGACACTAATTCCATAGAAACATTGATTTCAGAATCAGAATCAGAATCAGAAAAGTGTTTATTTGCCATTGAATGTGTGAACAGACAAGACATTTACTGTGGCAGGAAGGTGCTTACATGCAACATAAGAATAGAACAATATAAATTAAACTAAAGGGATGAGGGGGTAGAGGGATAGTATGTACAAAAAAATAACAATAAGATACAAAAAAACAACAGTGCAATAGAGTAAAAAATGTAGTGCAAATCAGGCAATGTGCAACAGGAGTGGGTCAGAGTTGGAGGCTTAAGTGAGATGGGTCATAGTTCAAGGCTTGTGTTCACCCCTGGCCTTGTTGAGGAGGCCAGTAGCACATGGGAAGAAACTGTTCTTGTGCCGCGAGGTTTTGGTCCTGATGGACCGAAGCCTTCTGCCGGAGGGGAGTGGATTGAACAGAGAGTGTCCGGGGTGAGAGGGGTCTGCCACAATCTTCCTAGCTCTCCTCAGAGCCCTCGAGGTGTGCAGATCCTCGAGGCTAAACAGACTGCAGCCTATCACCTTTTCAGTTGAGCGGATGATACGCTGCAGTCTGCTCTTGTCCTTAGCTGTAGCAGCAGAGTACCAGATGGTGATGGATGAGGTGAGGATGGACTCAATGATGGCTGAGTAGAAGTGGACCATCATAGTCTTAGGCAGGTTGAATTTCTTCAGCTGCCGAAGGAAGTACATCCTCTGTTGAGCTTTCCTGGTCAGTGAGCAGATGTTTAAATCCCACTTGAGGTCCTGTGAGAGGATGGTGCCACTGCCATTGACGGGGAGCCACACAGGGTGATGGGTGAGAGTGGGGCTGAGTTTCTCCTGAAGTCCACAACCATCTCCACTGTCTTTAGAGCATTGAGCTCTAAGTTGTTCTGGCTGCACCAGGTCACCAGTTTGTCAGCTTCCAGCCTGTAGTCGAACCCTAACCCACCGGTGATGAGCCCAATGAGGGTGGTGTCGTCCGCAAACTTCAGGATCTTAACAGATGGATGACTTGAGGTGCAACTGTTGGTGTACAGGGAGAAGAGCAGAGGAGAAAGGACGCAGCCCTGGGGGGACCCGGTGCTAATGGACCGGGAGTCAGAGACTTGTGACCCCAGCTTGACGCACTGCTTCCTGTCAGACAGGAAGTCTGTGATCCACCTGCAGGTGGAGTCTGGAACGTTGAGCTGGGAGAGCTTGTGATGTAGAAGGGCAGGGATGATGGTGTTGAAGGCGGAGCTGAAGTCAACAAACAGGATCCTCGCATATGTTGCAGGGGAATCCAGGTGCTGGAGAGTGAAGTGGAGGATCATATTGACTGCATCGTCCACCGACCGGTTGGCTCTGTAGGCAAACTGCAGGGGGTCCAGTAGAGGGTCTGTGATTGTTTTCAGATGAGCCAGCACAAGACGTTCGAAGGACTTCATTACCACAGAGGTCAGCGCAACGGGTCTGTAGTCATTATGTCCTGTTGACCTTGGCTTTTAGGCACTGGGATGATGGTGGAGGCCTTAAGACAGGCTGGCACATGGCATGTCTCCAGGGAAGTGTTGAAGATGGCGGTGAACACGGGAGACAGCTGGTCAGCGCAGTGCTTAAGGGTGGCTGGAGAGATAGTGTCTGGTCCCGCTGATTTGCGGGGGTTCTGCCTCTTGAAGAGTCTGTTTACATCTCTGTCTTGAATGGTGAGAGATGCATCTGAGGTGGGGGTAAGGGGAGGGGGAGGGCAGTGCAGGGCCGTCCAGCTGCCTTTCGAATCTGCAGTAAAACTCATTCAGGTCGTTGGCTAGGCGAGAGTCGTTGGTGGTGTGGGGGGCTCTGGGCTTGTAGTTGGTAATTTGCCTCAGACCCCTCCAGACAGAGGCAGAGTCGTTAGCAGAGAATTGTTGTTTTAATTTCTCTGAGTACCGTCGTTTAGCCACTCTAATCTCCTTGCTAAACCGGTTCTTAGCCTCTTTGAAAATGTCTCTGTCCCCGCTCCTGAACGCTTTCTCTTTCTCCAGCCTCAACTTTCTGAGTTTAGCAGAGAACCAGGGCTTATCATTGTTGAAATTCACCCTGGCGCGTGTTGTGATGCAGGAGTCCTCACAGAAGCTGATGTAAGATGTGACCGCTTCTGTGAACTCATCGAGGCTGTTGGTAGCAGACCTGAACATGTCCCAGTCTGTAGTGTCAAGGCATGACTGTAGATCTTCCACCGCATCACTGGTCCACTGTTTTGATGTCCTCACCGCAGGTTTGCAGAGTTTTAGTTTCTGCCTGTAAGCAGGAATCAAATGGACCATGGTGTGGTCGGAGAGACCCAGTGCAGCCCGAGGGACAGCGTGGTAGGCTTTACTGACCGTGGTGTAACAGAGACCCAGTGCAGCCCGAGGGACAGCGTGGTAGGCTTTACTGACCGTGGTGTAACAGAGACCCAGTGCAGCCCGAGGGACAGCGTGGTAGGCTTTACTGACCGTGGTGTAACAGAGACCCAGTGCAGCCCGAGGGACAGCGTGGTAGGCTTTACTGACCGTGGTGTAACAGAGACCCAGTGCAGCCCGAGGGACAGCGTGGTTGGCTTTACTGACCGTGGTGTAACAGAGACCCAGTGCAGCCCGAGGGACAGCGTGGTTGGCTTTACTGACCGTGGTGTAACAGAGACCCAGTGCAGCCCGAGGGACAGCGTGGTAGGCTTTACTGACCGTGGTGTAACAGAGACCCAGTGCAGCCCGAGGGACAGCGTGGTTGGCTTTACTGACCGTGGTGTAACAGAGACCCAGTGCAGCCCGAGGGACAGCGTGGTAGGCTTTACTGACCGTGGTGTAACAGAGACCCAGTGCAGCCCGAGGGACAGCGTGGTAGGCTTTACTGACCGTGGTGTAACAGAGACCCAGTGCAGCCCGAGGGACAGCGTGGTAGGCTTTACTGACCGTGGTGTAACAGAGACCCAGTGCAGCCCGAGGGACAGCGTGGTAGGCTTTACTGACCGTGGTGTAACAGAGACCCAGTGCAGCCCGAGGGACAGCGTGGTTGGCTTTACTGACCGTGGTGTAACAGAGACCCAGTGCAGCCCGAGGGACAGCGTGGTAGGCTTTACTGACCGTGGTGTAACAGAGACCCAGTGCAGCCCGAGGGACAGCGTGGTAGGCTTTACTGACCGTGGTGTAACAGAGACCCAGTGCAGCCCGAGGGACAGCGTGGTAGGCTTTACTGACCGTGGTGTAACAGAGACCCAGTGCAGCCCGAGGGACAGCGTGGTAGGCTTTACTGACCGTGGTGTAACAGAGACCCAGCTTTACTGGTTCAAATCACATTCTAACTACTTTTTGTCGTTCATTGGAAACAATCAGAAACGTCTGGATTATGTAAATATATTAAAATAAATATACCCCCCTCCCATTTCCCGCCCCTTTGATACCCCCTCACGGGAACCTAATCATCACCTGTCCAGAGAGAACAGAGAGAACCAGTTAAAACAGCCTGTCTGCAGCGAGACTAGCAATTAGAGCTGCACCATTTGGATCAAATATTGAATCGCTATTTTTTGCCAAATACAGCAATTACTGTTCTGATTTACAAACAGTTGGGTATATACTGCGTAAATAATCTCACTTCAAAAATTATATCACAGAAAACGTAGCCTACATAATGTGCAATTAAACGGAATAATAAAACAAGTAAAACTTAAGTGTTTTTGAAACATTAAACAGAACCGATTTGAAGGTCCAACGTGCATATAGCACACACTGGTGAGCCAAAACATTATGACCATCTATCATCATCATCTGTGCTGTTGGTCCAATAGGGACATAGACTCGACCTGTGGTATCTGGTACCAAGACATAAAGACCCCTGAAGGTGTCATGTGGTATCTGGCACCAATACATAACCAGCAGATCCCAAAAGGTGTCCTGTGGTATCTGGCACCAATACATAAAGACCCCTGAAGGTGTCCTGTGGTATCTGGAACCAAGACATTACCAGCAGATCCCTGAAGGTGTCCTGTGGTATCTGGCACCAAGACATTAAGACCACTGAAGGTGTCCTGTGGTATCTGGCACCAATACATAAAGACCCCTGAAGGTGTCCTGTGGTATCTGGCACCAATACATAAAGACCCCTGAAGGTGTCCTGTGGTATCTGGTACCAAGACATTAAGACCACTGAAGGTGTCCTGTGGTATCTGGTACCAAGACATTAAGACCACTGAAGGTGTCCTGTGGTATCTGGCACCAATACATAAAGACCCCTGAAGGTGTCCTGTGGTATCTGGTACCAATACATTAAGACCCCTGAAGGTGTCCTGTGGTATCTGGCACCAAGACATTAAGACCCCCGAAGTTGTCCTGTGGTATCTGGCACCAATACATAAAGACCCCTGAAGGTGTCCTGTGGTATCTGGCACCAATACATAAAGACCCCTGAAGGTGTCCTGTGGTATCTGGCACCAAGACATTACCAGCAGACCCCTGAAGGTGTCCTGTGGTATCTGGTACCAAGACATTACCAGCAGATCCCTGAAGGTGTCCTGTGGTATCTGGTACCAAGACATTACCAGCAGATCCCTGAAGGTGTCCTGTGGTATCTGGTACCAAGACATTACCAGCAGATCCTTCAAGTTCGGAAAGTTGTGAGGTGGAGTCACTGTGGATCAGACTTGTTGGTCCAGTACAGATGTGAGGTGGAGTCACTGTGGATCAGACATGTTGGTCCAGTACAGATGTGAGGTGGAGTCACTGTGGATCAGACTTGTTGGTCCAGTACAGATGTGAGGTGGAGTCACTGTGGATCAGATCATTGATCCAGTACAGATGTGAGGTGGAGTCACTGTGGATCAGATCATTGATCCAGTACAGATGTGAGGTGGAGTCACTGTGGATCAGATCATTGATCCAGTACAGATGTGAGGTGGAGTCACTGTGGATCAGACTTGTTGGTCCAGTACAGATGTGAGGTGGAGTCACTGTGGATCAGACTTGTTGATCCAGTACAGATGTGAGGTGGAGTCACTGTGGATCAGACTTGTTGGTCCAGTACAGATGTGAGGTGGAGTCACTGTGGATCAGACTTGTTGGTCCAGTACAGATGTGAGGTGGAGTCACTGTGGATCAGACTTGTTGGTCCAGTACATCCTACAGATGTGAGGTGGAGTCACTGTGGATCAGACTTGTTGATCCAGTACAGATGTGAGGTGGAGTCACTGTGGATCAGACTTATTGATCCAGTACAGATGTGAGGTGGAGTCACTGTGGATCACACTTATTGATCCAGTACAGATGTGAGGTGGAGTCACTGTGGATCACACTTATTGATCCAGTACAGATGTGAGGTGGAGTCACTGTGGATCACACTTATTGATCCAGTACAGATGTGAGGTGGAGTCACTGTGGATCACACTTATTGATCCAGTACATCACACAGATGCTTAATCGCATTCTAAATGATGCAGTTAGTGGTCAGAATAAAAGCCTTGGGTGTGTAAACAGACATTATTCTGGTTCTAATTCTGTATTATTAATTTACCTTCGAAGCCAGATGAAGGCCTTCAGTCGTATGTAAATGATAGAACATATTTAACCCATGTTAAATATAAATAAATAAAAGCAGCGGGCTATTAATTAGACAACTGAGGACCACAACAGACAGGTCTCAGAAAACTGACATAGCAACATGGAGCTTGTTCGGCCCAGTTCCAGGTGAATGTGGCCCTTGTGGGCTGGTGCCATCAGACCCGACCTGCTGTCCCATCTGCCCCGGGCTGGGAACACGGGCCTTATGTGTCCACTGTGAATTTAGTTTCTCTAAAAACATTTGTGCTTTGAAATGGACTGACCGCACGTTTAAAGATTGAATCAGTGGTCAATATTCAGTTCAACAGACAGAATACCACAGACCAGTTACAGACCGGTTACAGACCGGTTACAGAGCGGTTACAGACCGGTTACAGACCAGTTACGGACCAGTTCCAGACAAGTTACAACACTGATCACTAATTTATTTTTATGTAATAAACAGTATTTTTTATATGTATTATTGAACTGGATTT
>CM055746.1:17296576-17319076 GCA_029465975.1 Dallia pectoralis | reverse complement strand
GTTCAGTTCGTTAGTGTCTGCATTTAGCTTGGTCTGTGTCAGTTTGTCTGTGTCGGTCATTGTTTCAGGTACGTTGGGTTCTAGTTCTATGTCTGTGTCATGTCTGCGTTCCATGTCGGTATGCATGTTACTTTGTCGTTTGTTAGATGTATTTCCTTGTTCGTTCAAGTATTTAGTCTTCCCTGTGTCACTGAGTGTCGGGCTTTGTTAAGGTATGTTGGTTCGTTTGTCTTGAGTCTGTTTGTTTGTATGGAGGTTTTGTGCTTAGTACTGTATTCCTGTCAGTCTGTGTATTGGTTGGGTTTGTCTGGTTGTGGTGCATAGTCTGTGTCTAGGTTTATTAGTTCTGTCTTTGTTTCTAGTTACTGTAACCGTTTAGTAGTCCTTGAGGTTTCATTCACTGTCAGTCCTGTTAGAGTCTTTGTGTTTCATGCTGTGTTCTGTCTGTTAGTCCGTTTGTGTTTAGTTCGGTTCTAGTCCATGATTTCTTGTGTTTTAGTTTGTGGTATTCCTGTTTTGAGTTTACTCCTTGGTTTTGTTGTTTCAGTGTTTCAGTTCTGATGTTCAGTGCCTGTTCTGCCTGGATGAGAATAAAAACCCTGTTTTGGAAATTATTCTCTGCAATTGTGTCTATTCCTTGCCATCTGCCAAAAGGCAGATCGTGACTGTGTGTGTGTGTGTGTGTGTGTGTGTGTGTGTTTATGTCTGTGTGCGTGTGTGTTTATGTGTGTGTGTGTGTGTGTGTGTGTGTGTGTGTGTGTGTGTGTGTGTGTGTGTGTGTGTGTGTGTGTGTGTGTGTGTGTGTGTGTGTGTGTGTGTGTGTGTGTGTGTGTGTGTGTGTGTGTGTGTGTGTGTGTGTGTGTGTGTGTGTGTGTGTGTGTGTGTGTGTGTGTGTGTGTGTGTGTGTGTGTGTGTGTGTGTGTGTGTGTGTGTGTGTGTGTGTGTGTGTGTGTGTGTGTGTGTGTGTGTGTGTGTGTGTGTGTGTGTGTGTGTGTGTGTGTGTGTGTGTGTGTGTGTGTGTGTGTGTGTGTGTGTGTGTGTGTGTGTGTGTGTGTGTGTGTGTGTGTGTGTGTGTGTGTGTGTGTGTGTGTGTGTGTGTGTGTGTGTGTGTGTGTGTGTGTGTGTGTGTGTGTGTGTGTGTGTGTGTGTGTGTGTGTGTGTGTGTGTGTGTGTGTGTGTGTGTGTGTGTGTGTGTGTGTGTGTGTGTGTGTGTGTGTGTGTGTGTGTGTGTGTGTGTGTGTGTGTGTGTGTGTGTGTGTGTGTGTGTGTGTGTGTGTGTGTGTGTGTGTGTGTGTGTGTGTGTGTGTGTGTGTGTGTGTGTGTGTGTGTGTGTGTGTGTGTGTGTGTGTGTGTGTGTGTGTGTGTGTGTGTGTGTGTGTGTGTGTGTGTGTGTGTGTGTGTGTGTGTGTGTGTGTGTGTGTGTGTGTGTGTGTGTGTGTGTGTGTGTGTGTGTGTGTGTGTGTGTGTGTGTGTGTGTGTGTGTGTGTGTGTGTGTGTGTGTGTGTGTGTGTGTGTGTGTGTGTGTGTGTGTGTGTGTGTGTGTGTGTGTGTGTGTGTGTGTGTGTGTGTGTGTGTGTGTGTGTGTGTGTGTGTGTGTGTGTGTGTGTGTGTGTGTGTGTGTGTGTGTGTGTGTGTGTGTGTGTGTGTGTGTGTGTGTGTGTGTGTGTGTGTGTGTGTGTGTGTGTGTGTGTGTGTGTGTGTGTGTGTGTGTGTGTGTGTGTGTGTGTGTGTGTGTGTGTGTGTGTGTGTGTGTGTCACAATTGAGGAAGAATACAGCTTACAACATGTGGATGGTGTCCACACAGACTCAAACTTAATGGAAGTTTAAAATTACCATTTAAATAGGATATATCTTTTTAGGAAAACGGTGGCTTGGCAGAGAAGATAAATTACACAGTAAACAATGTCAAAAGGCTTTAATGGCATTTATGAAATGAACCAACACCCAGACCATCAAGAAGCCACGGACGCATATACTGTACACACAGACACAGACACAGACACAGACACAGACACACCAACAGAGCCCACAGAGACACAGACACAGACACAGACACAGACACAGACACACCAACAGAGCCCACAGAGACACAGACACACCAACAGAGCCCACAGAGACACAGACACACCAACAGAGCCCACAGAGACACAGACACACCAACAGAGCCCACAGAGACACAGACACACCAACAGAGCCCACAGAGACACAGACACACCAACAGAGCCCACACAGACACAGACACAGACACAGACACAGACACACACACACACCAACAGAGCCCACAGAGACACAGACACAGACACAGACACACACACACACCAACAGAGCCCACAGAGACACAGACACAGACACAGACACACACACACACCAACAGAGCCCACAGAGACACAGACACAGACACACACACACACCAACAGAGCCCACAGAGACACAGACACAGACACACACACACACCAACAGAGCCCACAGAGACAGAACAAAAATGGCAATACATATCAAACAGAGCCCTTAGCTATTAGCTAGCTTAGCTAATGTTCTTTATTATTCGGATTATATTTTCTTATTGTTCACATGCTGTTGCAGTGGAGAAAAGAAATTGTTTTCCTGGCCAATAAAGCCTGGTAAAATAAACTAAAGGCGATGTAGGAAATGGAGAGAAAGGCAGAGAGAGAGAAGTAAAAGAGACAGACCGAGAGAGACACAGAGAGAGAGACAAAGAGAGAGAGAGAGACAGAGAGAGAGAGACAAGTAAGATTGAGAGTGGGGTGAGAGAGGGAAGAAAAGAGAAGGAACGAAAGACAAAAAAATATAAGAAGAAAAGATAAAGAGGGTTGAAGGAAAGTGTTAGTGGGTCAGGGTGTTACCTCAGGGAACAGACACACAACACACACACACAACACAGACACACACACACACACACACACACACACACACACACACACACATCTAGCCTTGAGGGAACAGAGCCAGACAGAGTCAGTCTTTATAGAAGACAAGTTGTCTGATGGGGTTATTTACATTATAGAGGGTGGGATTCATGTTTACAACGCCAATAAAAACCTATTGAAATGATAGAGGGAGAGAGAAAAAGAGAGAGAGGTACAGAGAGAGAGAGTGAGAGGAAGAGAGGAAGAGAGAGAGGGAGAGAGGGAGAGAGGGAGAGAGGAAAAGAGAGAGGTAGAGATAGGGAGAGGGAGAGAGGGAGAGGGAGAGGGAGAGAGAGAGAGGGAGAGGGAGAGGGAGAGGGAGAGGGAGAGGGAGAGGGAGAGGGAGAGGGGGAGAGAGGGGGAGAGAGGGAGAGAGACAGGGGCAAAGATAGACAACACTGATGTCAGATAAATTACTATTAGAACTCTGTGTAAGGTAATAGTTGTCCACCCATTCTCTTACACTAATCAATACACAGCGAAAGGCACGACCCGGATTGACAATAGTGAAGTGAGAGTAGGATGGAATAGGTAGATAAAGGAGATAAAATAGATTGAGTATCGGAAGGAGAGGAAGGAGAAATAAGGAGAAATACAGGGAGGATAGAGGAGAGGAAGGAGAAATACAGGGAGGATGAAGGGGAGGAAGGGGAGGAAGGAGAAATACAGGGAGGATGAAGGGGAGGAAGGGGAGGAAGGAGAAATACAGGGAGGAGGAAGGGGAGGAAGGGGAGGAAGGAGAAATACAGGGAGGAGGAAGGGGAGGAAGGGGAGGAAGGAGAAATACAGGGAGGATGAAGGGGAGGAAGGGGAGGAAGGAGAAATACAGGGAGGATGAAGGGGAGGAAGGGGAGGAAGGAGAAATACAGGGAGGATGAAGGGGAGGAAGGAGAAATACAGGGAGGATGAAGGGGAGGAAGGAGAAATACAGGGAGGATGAAGGGGAGGAAGGAGAAATACAGGGAGGAGAAATACAGGGAGGATGAAGGGGAGGAAGGGGAGGAAGGAGAAATACAGGGAGGATGAAGGGGAGGAAGGGGAGGAAGGAGAAATACAGGGAGGATGAAGGGGAGGAAGGAGAAATACAGGGAGGATGAAGGGGAGGAAGGAGAAATACAGGGAGGATGAAGGGGAGGAAGGATAAATACAGGGAGGATGAAGGGGAGGAAGGAGAAATACAGGGAGGAGAAATACAGGGAGGAGAAATACAGGAAGGAGAAATACAGGAAGGAGAAATACAGGGAGAAAAGAGGAGAGGAAGGAGAGAAACATAAAACCAGAAGACTTGAGGTAGAGACCAGGCAGGGGGTGTGTCAACTGGAACAAGCCTCCTCCTCCTAAATGGATCTCATAAGTTTAAGATCCAAAAGACATTTGGTGATGTTATGTGTTTTATCGCTTTGGTGCTTTTATCACAACTTCATTGTAAAGACTCACAACTCTAAATCTAAGCAGATCATCAAAAACTGTTTTCATTTTCAAACATGTAATCACATGTGCAATTGACTAATTACAAAAGAGTTACACCCACCACGACCACACATCATGTATTAACTGTCATCTAGTAGAACTGTCCTGTAGGAACCATCACTATGTGTTTACCTCCACCACGACCACACATCATGTATTAACTGTCATCTAGTAGAACTGTCCTGTAGGAACCATCACTATGTGTTTACCTCCACCACGACCACACATCATGTATTAACTGTCATGGAATGTAACCAGCTCAGGCATAAAGACAGACAGAGAAGAGAAGTTGCCATAGAGGTAAAACAATTTACTTACTCAGCAAAGTGTGTGTGTGTGTCTCACAAGTAGAAGTACCCGGGCAAAGTGTTGATAACTTATGCACTCACCTAGAAAGCAAAAGAGATACCAGCAGGTTAATATATGTATATATGTGTGTGTGCATGAGAACGTGTGCGTGCATGAGAATGTGTGTGTGTGTGTGTGTGTGTGACTACTGAAGTGTGACAACAGCCAATCCCATGTCCATTGATTGCAGTGTGACTTGCATCATATCTGAAACCCTATCAATATCTCACTCCCTGAATACCGCACACACACACACTCAATATCTCACTCCCTGAATACTGCACACACACACACTCAATATCTCACTCCCTGAATACCGCACACACACACACACTCAATATCTCACTCCCTGAATACTGCACACACACACACTCAATATCTCACTCCCTGAATACCGCACACACACACACTCAATATCTCACTCCCTGAATACTGCACACACACACACTCAATATCTCACTCCCTGAATACTGCACACACACACACTCAATATCTCACTCCCTGAATACTGCACACACACACACTCAATATCTCACTCCCTGAATACTGCACACACACACACTCAATATCTCACTCCCTGAATACTGCACACACACACACTCAATATCTCACTCCCTGAATACTGCACACACACACACTCAATATCTCACTCCCTGAATACTGCACACACACACACTCAATATTTCACTCCCTGAATACTGCACACCCCCACACACACACACTCAATATCTCACTCCCTGAATACTGCACACACCCACACACACACACACACTCAATATCTCACTCCCTGAATACTGCACACACCCACACACACACACACACTCAATATCACACTCCCTGAATACTGCACACACACACACACACACACACACACACACACACACACACACACTCAATATCCCACTCCCTGAATACTGCACACACACACACACACACACACACTCAATATCACACTCCCTGAATACTGCACACACACACACACTCAATATTACACTCCCTGAATACTGCACACACACACACACACACACACACACACACACACACACACACACACACTCAATAGCTCACTCCCTGAATACTGCACACACACACACACACTCAATATCCCACTCCCTGAATACTGCACACACACACACACACACACACACACACTCAATAGCTCACTCCCTGAATACTGCACACACACACACACACACACTCAATACCACACTCCCTGAATACTGCACACACACACCCACGCACACACACTCAATATCTCACTCCCTGAATACTGCACACACCCACACTCAATATCACACTCCCTGAATACTGCACACACCCACACACACACACACACACACTCAATATCTCACTCCCTGAATACTGCACACACCCACACACACACACTCAATATCTCACTCCCTGAATACTGCACACACCCACACACACACTCAATATCTCACTCCCTGAATACTGCACACACCCACACACACACACACACTCAATAGCTCACTCCCTGAATACTGCACACACCCACACTCAATACCACACTCCCTGAATACTGCACACACACACCCACGCACACACACTCAATATCTTACTCCCTGAATACTGCACACACCCACACACACACACACTCAATATCTCACTACCTGAATACTGCACACACCCACACACTCAATATCCCACACTCACATCAGTATTGGACGTTTATCCGGAGGAGATCAATATCTCTGGGTAAAGTGAACAAGAAACTTCAGTAATTATAAACTCTAGTTGTTTCTGTCATTTCCTTTGTAGATGCTGAAAAAATCTGAATTTAAAAACGTCTCCGTTCGGAACATGTGTGAAGGTCATTACAAGGATTTACGGTTTTTAGTTTTTCTCAATTGCTAATGCACTTTTTGCCCTTGAAGGATTCACTTCTTTTTTTAAACAGTTGACACGCAGTGTGAAACAAATGTACTGTTGACCACCAAATGTAATTAGCAAATCCCTGAATTAGAATGTATTCTGCGCATATATAACACTTTTTATAATAACTGTTCAATCATCCGGCCCTTAATCATGCTGACAGATTTGTAATACAAATACAGTTAACCCGGTGTCACGGGTGGTGAGGTTTTGTTCCACACGGGGATATTACTGGGGTGCACATTGCTAAATAGGTTTACCTTAACGCACCTGCAGTGATTTAGCTCACTAGAATAAAAAGAGCATTTTTTGATTTTGTGTCATGTATTGTATGTTTTGAGAGCGTTTGCAAATAACATTTCTACTTTTTTTGTGATTCCATTTTTCCCTGCATGTGCACTGTTTTAAATAATGACTTGTTGTTGCTTAAGGCAGTCGTGTGTTTTATCGATGAGAAATGAGTTGCTGAGCTCAACTGGACACCAATCTGCATAAAAGTATATTAGCTATCGAGATAGTTTGGAGAAACGAATAAACCCCCTTGTTACACACTAATTAAAAAAGGCAAGTGGAAACAGCATTAGTCCAAGTGGCATGGGGAGATAGGAGGACATTTCTACACATTTATTCTGTTATATTATTCAGTATCTCAGACTCAGTATCCTGTACCTTAACATTGGCATATATCTACAGTATACCTTAACATTGGCATATATCTACAGTATACCTTAACATTGGCATATATCTACAGTATACCTTAACATTGGCATATATCTACAGTATACCTTAACATTGGCATATATCTACATTATACCTTAACATTGGCATATATCTACAGTATACCTTAACATTGGCATAGTGATAAACTGTAAGGTCATTTATGAGGTCATATTCACAATGGCTAGTTCCTCTGGCTCAGAAAATATGCACCAAACCACGATCAACTGATTGTCTCGCAATTATGCAACGAAATAAGGTAATTGGCGACCAAATATGTTTACAGTGACTCTTTTGCATTTTCAGTCCCATTGGACTTTCCCACTTTATTTTTCCCATTGTATTATTGTTACACAACACCGGGTGAGGTAGTGGTTAGAGTACCTGACAAAAAAACGAATTACTATAAATGAATTCCAAATATAATACAGAAAATGATTTCATTAAATTGCATAAGCATTGTCGAGACTCGTGATCGAAAATGTACCTCGCTCGATCCAGGCGCACACACACGCACGCGCACGTGCACGCGCACACGCACACAGGCTAATGTGGCTACAACAATACGGGTATACAGGCTAATGTGGCTACAACATAATGGGTATACAGGCTAATGTGGCTACAACATAATGGGTACACAGGCTAATGTGGCTACAACATAATGGGTATACAGGCTAATGTGGCTACAACATAATGGGTATACAGGCTAATGTGGCTACAACATAATGGGTATACAGGCTAAGGTGGCTACAACATAATGGGTACACAGGCTAATGTGACTACAACAGAACGGGTACACAGGCTAATGTGGCTACAACATAATGGGTACACAGGCTAATGTGGCTACAACAGAATGGGTACACAGGCTAATGTGGCTACAACATAAAGGGTATACAGGCTAATGTGGCTACAACATAATGGGTATACAGGCTAATGTGGCTACAACAGAACGGGTACACAGGCTAATGTGGCTACAACATAATTGGTACACAGGCTAATGTGGCTACCACAGAATGGATATACAGGCTAATGTGGCTACAACAGAATGGGTATACAGGCTAATGTGGCTACAACAGAATGGGTACACAGGCTAATGTGGCTACAACATAATGGGTACACAGGCTAATGTGGCTACAACATAATGGGTACACAGGCTAATGTGACTACAACAGAATGGGTATACAGGCTAATGTGACTACAACAGAATGGGTACACGGGCCAATGTGGCTACAACAGAACGGGTACACAGGCTAATGTGGCTACAACATAATGGGTACACAGGCTAATGTGGCTACAACATAATGGATATACAGGCTAATGTGGCTACAACATAATGGGTATACAGGCTAATGTGGCTACAACATAATGGGTACACAGGCTAATGTGGCTACAACATAATGGGTATACAGGCTATGTCGGAGGTTCAGGTGTCCCGGGAGACCTGGGGCACACAGGTGAGTGTGTTTGTGTGTGTAAGCGTGCATTTGTGTGTGTGTCACGGTTGACCAGTAGACCTGTCTAAACCTAGTCCCCTGTGGGACTATGTAGTGGGCAGTTTGATTCAACCGTGAATTCACAAACACACACACACACACACACACACACATATCCACACACACACACACACACACACACACACACACACACACACACACACACACACACACACACACACACACACACACACACACACACAAACTAACACATATCCACTCACACACACACACACACACACCCACACACACACACACACACACACACACACAAACTAACACATATCCACACACACACACACACACACACACAAACTAACACATATCCACACACACACACACACAAACTAACACATATCCACTCACACACACACAAACTAACACATACATACACACATTATATCGCACCACACATTTATCTAGCTCCTTTGTCTTTCTCTCCTCTTTCTTTCTGTACTTATTTTCTATCTTTCTCCTTTCAATCCCTTTCGCTCTGTGTCTGTCCTCATTATCCCTTTCCTCTCTCCCTCTCTTCCCCCCCACCTCTCTCTCTCTTTCCTCTCTCCCTCTTTTCCCCCCATCTCTCTCCCTTTCCCTTTCCTCTCTCCCTCTCTTTCCCCCCAACTCTCTCTCTCTCCCTCTCTCTCCCTCTCTTCCCAGCCCTCTCTCCCCTCTCTCTTCTCTCTCCCTCCTTTCTAAAACAGTAGATATGCCAATCACCTCTCTATGGCATCAACAACACAGAGGTAATTGTCTATTCTGCATAAAGAATTTAAAAGTGTCGGTTCTCTGAAAGCTGTGTGAAAATTATGCATACATGTACCAATACAATATGCAAATTAGATAAAAGTGGCAGAGTGAGAGAGGGAGAGAGAGAGAGGGAGAGAGAGAGAGAGAGAGAGAGAAAGTGTGTATATTCTGAAGAGCTTCATCCCTCATAAACCCAAATATCAGAACAAAGAGAGAATATGCAAAACAATTTGGAATTGGTAGACAATAAATCTAATGTGAGATTTACATTTCAGAGTAACTATCCCATGTAAAAAACACTTCTATTCTCTTTAAATTCCAAGCTATGGGCTTGGGTCGGTAAGTTGATATTGATCAATTCATTATCGTAATTATTCAAGAACCACTAAATCTAATTTGCCAATTCCTGTGAGGTCGGGTTGTATATCCAGGTTGTGTCCCCAATGAGATCCTTATCGTAGTGCAGTTTCTGCTCAAACAAAAGGTACTACGGAGGTAGACGACGCAGGTTCTGATGCAATCTCTCATTTTTGTCTGCAATTTAGAAAATGTCATCTCTGAAAAAACAAATGTGTAATCAATATTGGAACAGCAGAACACCTTATGAACAGTGATATTTATTTGTTCTTTTATTTATTTAATTCCACAAATCCAATTAGAGGTTTCGTCCATCAGGAGAATGCTGTCTTTCTGACGTTTGCCTTTTCAGCTGGCTAGACGGGCTACACAGACTGACACACAACAAAATCGAAGAGAAAACATCCTAATGAGACTATACA
Source organism: Dallia pectoralis (assembly GCA_029465975.1). Classification (NCBI taxonomy): domain Eukaryota; kingdom Metazoa; phylum Chordata; class Actinopteri; order Esociformes; family Umbridae; genus Dallia; species Dallia pectoralis. The sequence goes on along the minus strand of CM055746.1, from coordinate 17,308,698 downwards.
AACAAAAGATGAAATAAGTTTCGGAAACTTGAATGTCGTACCATTTATCAGGATAGTTTTAGAACAATGAAAACACACACAGTTTCCTATTAAAGAGTTTGACTAATTAGTGAGTCTGGGATGAGTGCATTAATCAGATTGCATAATCACACACAGACACACACACACATCCAGTGTGATAATGTCTGGATAAATCTCCTAATGAGTTCCTCTTTAAAAAGAAGACAAAGAGAAGAGAGAGAACAGGAGAGAAAAAAGGAGAGAGAGAGAGAACAGGGAGAGAGAAAAAGAGGAGTGAGAAGAGTGATTACTAAAGAGTGTTTTTGAAAAAAAACGGGCAGACAAAAAGATGCGAAGGGGAGGGGCCAGGGAGGTCAGAGGGGGGACCGGGTGGAGTCTGAGGAGGGGCCAGGGAGGTCAGAGGGGGGACCGGGTGGAGTCTGAGGAGGGGCCACTGGGGCAGTACAAGATGGGGGAGGGGCTAGAGAAGGGACCACTGGGGCAGGACAGGGGAGGGGCTAGAGAAGGGGCCACTGGGGCAGGACAGGGGAGGGGCTAGAGAAGGGGCCACTGGGGCAGGACAGGATGGGGGAGGGGCTAGAGAAGGGGCCACTGGGTAAAAATAGATGCTCTCATAGAGAAGTTGCCTCAGTAGAGATTTTAAAGCCATCACTCCACAACCCCTCTGACCAATATACTGGTGATGTCCTTACATGCTCACTATTTTCTCTGTTCACTATGACTGTAGAAGAAAATGAATGCATATTTGTTCATGGTTAAATAGGGCACCCTTTTCAATCTCCTAAAAAGCATCTATCTTTGGAAAGCATATTTCATTCAACAGAGTAACATTCCCCGTGACTGTCCTTGAGAGCAGACCATGTTTTTTCATGGTTAAATAGACTTTGAACCTTAAACGGCCTGAATAAAGCCAGACAGTCTACAAACCCAGACAGACAACCTTCAGAAAAGTATCTCTGAAAGACAGACACACAGTCAAGGAAGAAAGTATTTGATCCCCTGGTGATTTTGTATGTTTGCCCACTGATTAATTTAATGGCAGGTTTATTAGAACAGTGAGAAAATCCAGAATAACGCATTTCAAATAAGTTCTGAATTGATTTGCATTTTACCCTTTGCAAAACATGACTTAAGACTTGGTGGCAGAACCCTGACATAGCATGTCCCGAGACTCCAACAGAGGTTGGCTGGGGAGCAAGACAAGAGGGGCACCTGGCCCCAGTAACGAACGGGTTCACTGGTTGTGAGGGCTAACGGACCGCCAATGGAGATGTGGTACAAGAGGACGACCAGCCCTCACAGAGCCTATTTAACCACGCCCTCACTATCTCATTTCATCACAGACATCAGTTCTCTCTAATTATTGCACACACCTGTTTTCCCGATCACAGAGCCTATTTAACCACGCCCTCACTATCTCATTTCATCACAGACATCAGTTCTCTCTAATTATTGCACACACCTGTTTTCCCGATCACAGAGCCTATTTAACCACGCCCTCACTATCTCATTTCATCACAGACATCAGTTCTCTCAAATTATTGCACACACATGTTTTCCCGATCACAGAGCCTATTTAACCACGCCCTCACTATCTCATTTCATCACAGACATCAGTTCTCTCTAATTATTGCACACACCTGTTTTCCCGATCACAGAGCCTATTTAACCACACCCTCACTCTCTCATTTCATCACAGACATCAGTTCTCTCTGATTATTGCACACACCTGTTTCCTCGATCACAGAGCCTATTTAAGTTCCAGCCTCCACAATGTTCCTTGTATCTTGGTCTTGGTTTGGTAAATTTATATGCAACATTGTTCGCCTTTAATTAAGGTTTATGTTCCCTCTGGTTAATGTTTTATATGTCCTTCGGAATATGTCTGTATCAGTCCCAATAGGAATATGTCTGTATCAGTCCCAATATGAATATGTCTGTAGCTAATTAAATCTAATGAAACATGATTGGAGCTTTTTCAGGTGGGTTAATTTCCAGGTCAATAATTAAAATCAGGATTTCTGATTACTCCGTTGATCATTTTTTAAAAACATGACATGCAATATAAAATAATAGCATTACATAGTGTGTAGGGATATTTCTACCCTGTGGATATCTGCTATCATGTTTTGACACACTTACATTTTTTTAATTAAATATAACTTGCTATTTGATTACTTCATTATTAAATAAAGTCATTAAAAGCCAGACCCTTGAATAACTTTATTGTACTCTGGTAAATGAGGCATTCTCCCTGTTTTGTGATATTATATCCTGGTAAATGTTGCCTTCCCCCTGTTTTGTGGTATTATAGCCTGGTAAATGTTGCATTCTCCCTGTTGTGTGATATTATAGCCTGGTAAATGTTGCCTTCCCCCTTGTTTTGTGGTATTATAGCCTGGTAAATGATGCCTTCTCCCTGTTGTGTGGTATCATAGCCTGGTAAATGAGGCCTTCTCCCTGTTATATGGTATTATAGCCTGGTAAATGTTGCCTTTCCCAGTGACATGGTAGCATAGCCTGGTAAATAACACTTCAAGAAGAGTGATGGCTAAACTGTAACCACATGCTAGATGTGTTTATTGATTTTCTGTTCCTCAGCTATCTATTTTCTTTTCTTCTTTTTGTTTACTTCTCTTCTCTAGCACCACTTTATTTATTTTTCTATTTGTTGGTGAACATTTTATCTGTGTTCGCTTTGAGGGAAAAGACAATCTTCTTGTTGTCCTCTTCACCCCCCAATATCTCTCTCTCTTCTGTTTCTCACTCCATCCACTCTCTCCTTTCTGTTTCTCTATGCTATCATCTCATTCTCTCTTCTGTTTCTTACTTTTAAAGGCTAATAGAAATTCTGTTCTTCTGTTAGCTGGAGATGACAGATGAAAATCATTTTGTAGAAAGGGTGATGAGAGACAGAGAAAAGAGAGAGAGAGAGAGAGAGAGAGAGAGAGAGAGAGAGGAGAAGGATCAAGAAATAAGAGAAAAGAGGAAAGTGAATCGATAGTAGATGAAACAGAGGAGATCTCCTGGAGCAAAGTTAACTGGATATAATCTGTCACCAGCAGAGAGAAAACACGATTATGAAAGAGATGGAAGTAAAGAGAGAGATGGAAAGAAACACAGAGAGTGAGGAGAAACGTGGAGGAGAGTAAAGAGAATACAGAGGGAGAAAGAGATGGAGAAATGGAGAGAGAAATAAAAAGAGGGGTGAAGAAAGAACGAGGCAGAAAATAAGAGAAATTCAAAAGATAGAAATCTAATTTCATATATCCATGTCCAAAGAAAAAGTAGGGAAAACAAACCTAAATGTTTTCTTTAAATAGCACATATTTTGCTAATCTTTTGAATGATTCTTTCTGTAACAGAGTTTATATCGACAACATAGATTTGTTTTACCTATTCATGTTTGAAAGCACTTTAATGTGTGTCAGTCTGAGTACCTGTCTATCTGCTTGTCAGTCTGAGTACCTGTCTATCTGCTTGTCAGTCTGAGTACCTGTCTACCTGCTTGTCAGTCTGAGTACCTGTCTACCTGCTTGTCAGTCTGAGTACCTGTCTACCTGCTTGTCAGTCTGAGTACCTGTCTATCTGCTTGTCAGTCTGAGTACCTGTCTATCTGCTTGTCAGTCTGAGTACCTGTCTATCTGCTTGTTCCCCCCTCCCCCGTCTCATTTCCTGGTTTGCCTTAGTCATTTCACCCTGCTCCTCCCCCGTCTCACTTCCTGGTTTGCCAGCTCGCTCCCTTTTGCTTGAGTTCATCATACAATATTAACTCATAATCAGGTCAGAAGTAGGTCGTCAAAACAACAAGTCACATCAGCTCTCATCACATGCTCAGAAAACACACAGACCTCATATAATACCACTGTGTTATCACGCACCCAGACCTCATATAATACCACTGTGTTATCACGCACCCAGACCTCATATAATACCACTGTGTTATCACGCACCCAGACACACAGACCTCATATACTACCACTGTGTTATCACGCACACAGACCTCATATAATACCACTGTGTTATCACGCACCCAGACCTCATATAATACCACTGTGTTATCACACACCCAGACCTCATATAATACCACTGTGTTATCACACACCCAGACACACAGACCTCATATAATACCACTGTGTTATCACACACCCAGACCTCATATAATACCACTGTGTTATCACGCACCCAGACCTCATATAATACCACTGTGTTATCACACACCCAGACACACAGACCTCATATACTACCACTGTGTTATCACGCACACAGACCTCATATAATACCACTGTGTTATCACGCACCCAGACCTCATATAATACCACTGTGTTATCACACACCCAGACCTCATATAATACCACTGTGTTATCACGCACCCAGACCTCATATAATACCACTGTGTTATCACACACCCAGACACACAGACCTCACTACCACTGTGTTATCACACAGACCTCATATAATACCACTGTGTTATCACGCACCCAGACCTCATATAATACCACTGTGTTATCACACACCCAGACCTCATATAATACCACTGTGTTATCACACACCCAGACACACAGACCTCATATAATACCACTGTGTTATCACACACCCAGACCTCATATAATACCACTGTGTTATCACACACCCAGACACACAGACCTCATATACTACCACTGTGTTATCACGCACACAGACCTCATATAATACCACTGTGTTATCACACACCCAGACCTCATATAATACCACTGTGTTATCACACACCCAGACCTCATATAATACCACTGTGTTATCACACACCCAGACACACAGACCTCATATACTACCACTGTGTTATCACCCAGACACACAGACCTCATATACTACCACTGTGTTATCACGCACCCAGACCTCATATAATACCACTGTGTTATCACGCACCCAGACCTCATATAATACCACTGTGTTATCACACACCCAGACCTCATATAATACCACTGTGTTATCACACACCCAGACACACAGACCTCATATAATACCACTGTGTTATCACACACCCAGACCTCATATAATACCACTGTGTTATCACACACCCAGACACACAGACCTCATATACTACCACTGTGTTATCACGCACACAGACCTCATATAATACCACTGTGTTATCACGCACCCAGACCTCATATAATACTACTGTGTTATCACGCACCCAGACCTCATATAATACCACTGTGTTATCACACACCCAGACCTCATATAATACCACTGTGTTATCACACACCCAGACCTCATATAATACCACTGTGTTATCACGCACCCAGACCTCATATAATACCACTGTGTTATCACACACCCAGACCTCATATAATACCACTGTGTTATCACACACCCAGACCTCATATAATACCACTGTGTCATATAAAACCACCAGGCCTTTCACGCACCCAGTGTTCATCAGAACCAATGCCATTTGGCTTCATTAGGAGACAAATCATCCATATTAATTTGCTCCTGTAGAATCACCAGCCAGACACAGAATAAGGTCATCTACTCTGTCCTCATCAAACAACATTCAAAAATAACTATTTGCTTGATTTAAATGTCTAATGAACTTAAAGAATAAAGAACAAATGTTTATTTTGAAGGTCTTATTATAACAAAAGGAACAAATATATTATTTCAAACAACTCTGGCTATGCTCCAAAATATGATCAAATAAAAAAGTAGACCACACTTAAATTTTAATTATGTTTCATTAGATCTTATTTGATGATGTAGAAGGTAAAAGACCTGATCAACCAATTTATGAATAAAAGTATATAGCACTAAAACATACTTAATAAAAATGATAAATTACACAGAAACATAGATTTCTTGGTAATTTTAAACACGATTTCCCATAGCCTAGACACCGAAATCTATTGTTTTATTAAATATATAAATGACAAAGAGAAGTCATTGGTTTATTGTCTTGGACACTGTGGGCAGTGACTACACCTGAAATAATCTCACATGTGCACTTGGAATCATTCTGGACCTCAGTGTCAGGACAGCAGGGGTTTGGCTGAGAAAGCCTGACAAACAAAATGGTTGAACTACATTCAGTTGGTTCTGTTCACACACGCCGTTTCATTATTACATATTCAGTGTCATATATTTGAGGAATGCCATGTTTCAGTTGGGGCTGATTTAATCACATGCTGAAGCCATGTTTCAGTTAGGGCTGATTTAATCACATGCTGAAGCCATGTTTCAGTTAGGGCTGATTTAATCACATGCTGAAGCCATGTTTCAGTTAGGGCTGATTTAATCACATGCTGAAGCCATGTTTCAGTTGGGGCTGATTTAATCAAATGCTGAAGCCATGTTTCAGTTAGGGCTGATTTAATCACATGCTGAAGCCATGTTTCAGTTAGGGCTGATTTAATCACATGCTGAAGCCATGTTTCAGTTGGGGCTGATTTTATCACATGCTGAAGCCATGTTTCAGTTAGGGCTGATTTAATCACATACTTTAGCCATGTTTCAGTTAGGGCTGATTTAATTACATGCTGAAGCCATGTTTCAGTTAGGGCTGATTTAATCACATGCTGAAGCCATGTTTCAGTTAGGGATGATTTAATCACATGCTGAAGCCATGTTTCAGTTAGGGCTGATTTAATCAGATGCTGAAGCCATGTTTCAGTTAGGGCTGATTTAATCAGATGCTGAAGCCATGTTTCAGTTAGGGCTGATTTAATCACATGCTGAAGCCATGTTTCAGTTAGGGCGGATTTAATCACATGCTGAAGCCATGTTTCAGTTGGGGCTGATTTAATCACATGCTGAAGCCATGTTTCAGTTAGGGCTGATTTAATCACATGCTGAAGCCATGTTTCAGTTGGGGCTGATTTAATCACATGCTGAAGCCATGTTTCAGTTAGGGCTGATTTAATCACATGCTGAAGCCATGTTTCAGTTAGGGCTGATTTAATCACATGCTGAAGCCATGTTTCAGTTAGGTCTGATTTAATCAGATGCTGAAGCCATGTTTCAGTTAGGGCTGATTTAATCACATGCTGAAGCCATGTTTCAGTTAGGGCTGATTTAATCACATGCTGAAGCCATGTTTAAGTTAGGGCTGATTTAATCACATGCTGAAGCCATGTTTCAGTTAGGGCTGATTTAATCACATGCTGAAGCCATGTTTCAGTTAGGGCTGATTTAATCACATGCTGAAGCCATGTTTCAGTTAGGGCTGATTTAATCACATGCTGAAGCCATGTTTAAGTTAGGGCTGATTTAATCACATGCTGAAGCCATGTTTCAGTTAGGGCTGATTTAATCACATGCTGAAGCCATGTTTCAGTTGGGGCTGATTTAATCACATGCCGATCCCATGGGGAGGACCACATGTCCCCAGTTGTCAGCACCACAGCTGTCTGATAGAGTTACCATACCGACCAATGAACAGAATAGAAGAACAGTCACTCCTAAGCATCAGAAAGAGCTGAACATTCATCTACGCATCAGTGGGTTTGGTGAAAACAGAAGCACAGATCAAATGCACACACTCACGCTCCACACACACACACACGCACACACGCACACACGCACACCAAACTAACAAGACACACATGCGCTCACACATGAGACACACGAGACACACACACGCTCGCACACACACGCTCGCACACACACACACGCTCGCACACACACGCACGCTCGCACACACACACACACACAAGGAACTATGTAACAGATGCCTCCTCTCTCTCTCCTCTCTCCTCCTCTCCTCCACTTCTCCTCTCCTCCTCTTCTCCTCCCTCTCCTCTTCCTCCTTCCTCTCCTATTCTTCCTTTCCTCTCTAATACTTTTAGCTGTACTTCAGTAAAAAACAAGTTACGTAAAGCAGACGAGACGAGGCCAAAAGTTCACTACGGACAAGTAAACAAGCTACTAAAAGTGTTTGTGAGTGTGTGTGTGTGTGAGAGTGTGTGTGTGTGTGAGAGTGTGTGTGTGTGTGTGTGTGTGTGTGTGTGTGTGTGTGTGTGTGTGTGAGTGTGTGTGTGTGTGTGTGTGTGAGAGAGTGTGTGTGTATGTGTGGGTGGGTGTTAGTCTGTGCATCGGTCTGTCAGGAACACATTTAATGTACATATATTCTTAAGGCCATGCTTTTATAGTTTAGTGGTTTGAAGGGTAAACATAGAGTCCCTATGTATTCACACACACACACACACACACACACACACACACACACACACACACACACACACACACAATTACTGGTTTATTAGCAACACCTCCTAATTGACAGAACACAACAATTAACAACTCCATGCTGACATAAATCAGAGTTATGAGTGCTAACGAGCAGAGTGTTCTCAGAAAACTATAGACGCAAACAGTGAAATTGTTGTTTTCCTGTGTCTGTGGGGACTGCTTCTGGACTAATATGTATTCCCCTTAAAACAGTCAGACTGCTTCTGGACTAATATGTATTCCCCTTAAAACAGTCAGGCTGCTTCTGGACTAATATGTATTCCCCTTAAAACAGTCAGGCTGCTTCTGGACTAATATGTATTCCCCTTAAAACAGTCAGACTGCTTCTGGACTAATATGTATTCCCCTTAAAACAGTCAGACTGCTTCTGGACTAATATGTATTCCCCTTAAAACAGTCAGACTGCTTCTGGACTAATATGTATTCCCCTTAAAACAGTCAGACTGCTTCTGGACTAATATGTATTCCCCTTAAAACAGTCAGGCTGCTTCTGGACTAATATGTATTCCCCTTAAAACAGTCAGACTGCTTCTGGACTAATATGTATTCCCCTTAAAACAGTCAGACTGCTTCTGGACTAATATGTATTCCCCTTAAAACAGTCAGACTGCTTCTGGACTAATATGTATTCCCCTTAAAACAGTCAGACTGCTTCTGGACTAATATGTATTCCCCTTAAAACAGTCAGACTGCTTCTGGACTAATATGTATTCCCCTTAAAACAGTCAGGCTGCTTCTGGACTAATATGTATTCCCCTTAAAACAGTCAGGCTGCTTCTGGACTAATATGTATTCTCCTTAAAACAGTCAGGCTGCTTCTGGACTAATATGTATTCCCCTTAAAACAGTCAGGCTGCTTCTGGACTAATATGTATTCTCCTTAAAACAGTCAGGCTGCTTCTGGACTAATATGTATTCCCCTTAAAACAGTCAGGCTGCTTCTGGACTAATATGTATTCCCCTTAAAACAGTCAGGCTGCTTCTGGACTAATATGTATTCTCCTTAAAACAGTCAGACTGCTTCTGGACTAATATGTATTCCCCTTAAAACAGTCAGGCTGCTTCTGGACTAATGTGTATTCCCCTTAAAACCGTCAGGCTGCTTCTGGACTAATATGTATTCCCCTTAAAACAGTCAGGCTGCTTCTGGACTAATATGTATTCCCCTTAAAACAGTCAGGCTGCTTCTGGACTAATATGTATTCCCCTTAAAACAGTCAGGCTGCTTCTGGACTAATATGTATTCCCCTTAAAACAGTCAGACTGCTTCTGGACTAATATGTATTCCCCTTAAAACAGTCAGGCTGCTTCTGGACTAATATGTATTCTCCTTAAAACAGTCAGGCTGCTTCTGGACTAATATGTATTCCCCTTAAAACAGTCAGGCTGCTTCTGGACTAATATGTATTCCCCTTAAAACAGTCAGGCTGCTTCTGGACTAATATGTATTCTCCTTAAAACAGTCAGGCTGCTTCTGGACTAATATGTATTCCCCTTAAAACAGTCAGGCTGCTTCTGGACTAATATGTATTCTCCTTAAAACAGTCAGGCTGCTTCTGGACTAATATGTATTCCCCTTAAAACAGTCAGGCTGCTTCTGGACTAATATGTATTCCCCTTAAAACAGTCAGGCTGCTTCTGGACTAATATGTATTCCCCTTAAAACAGTCAGACTGCTTCTGGACTAATATGTATTCCCCTTAAAACAGTCAGACTGCTTCTGGACTAATATGTATTCCCCTTAAAACAGTCAGGCTGCTTCTGGACTAATATGTATTCTCCTTAAAACAGTCAGGCTGCTTCTGGACTAATATGTATTCCCCTTAAAACAGTCAGGCTGCTTCTGGACTAATATGTATTCCCCTTAAAACAGTCAGACTGCTTCTGGACTAATATGTATTCCCCTTAAAACAGTCAGGCTGCTTCTGGACTAATATGTATTCCCCTTTAAACAGTCAGGCTGCTTCTGGACTAATATGTATTCCCCTTAAAACAGTCAGACTGCTTCTGGACTAATATGTATTCCCCTTAAAACAGTCAGGCTGCTTCTGGACTAATATGTATTCCCCTTAAAACAGTCAGGCTGCTTCTGGACTAATATGTATTCCCCTTAAAACAGTCAGACTGCTTCTGGACTAATATGTATTCCCCTTAAAACAGTCAGGCTGCTTCTGGACTAATATGTATTCCCCTTAAAACAGTCAGGCTGTTTCTGGACTAATATGTATTTCCCTTAAAACAGTCAGGCTGCTTCTGGACTAATATGTATTCCCCTTAAAACAGTCAGGCTGCTTCTGGACTAATATGTATTCCCCTTAAAACAGTCAGGCTGCTGTCATTGACTCCTGAGCTTAATTTTGGTTGTGAGGATAGAAAACGCAACAACCATTAGACTCTTCTGATTCCAATGGAATAAATATGAATGTGTAGCACCAACCATTTGTTCATGAATCTATGTAACAAGACAAGCACCACTATCTAGGGCTCCGTGTGTCTGTCTGTGTGTCTGTCTGTGTGTCTGAGACTCTGAGTGTATAATATCAGACCACCAGTTCGTTCCCCTGGCTCTCCCCTTTAGATTGATGTGTCAGCGCTGGTGTAATGGCTAGCTTCCGGTAGTTTCCAAGATATACAATCTGCTAAATGCTTGCACAGATCTTTAATGTAGGTCATGAGGTGGCAGTAAATATAGGATAACACTAGCTGCGACAGTAAGAGCTGCCAAAATAAGAATGTCTGTGACAGAAGTGAACGAAACAAGTCCATTACAAGTTCTCAGTCTCCATCAGATGCTGTTTGCATCGTTTAGAAATGCAATGAAATATCGTCGTTTATCACGCACATATCGTCATTTATCCCGCACATATTGTCGTATATCGCGCACATATCACCATTTATCCGGCACATATCGTCATTTATCACGCACATATCGTTATTTATCCGGCACATATCGTCATTTATCACGCACATATCGTTATTTATCCGGCACATATCGTCATTTATCACGCACATATCGTCATTTATCACGCACATATCGTCGGTTATCACCCATATATCGTCGTTTATCATCCACATATCGTCATTTATCACGCACATATCGTTATTTATCCGGCACATATCGTCATTTATCACGCACATATCGTCATTTATCACGCACATATCGTCATTTATCACGCACATATCGTCATTTATCACGCACATATCGTCGGTTATCACGCATATATCGTCTTTATCACCCACATGTCATCATTTATCACGCACATATCGTCATGATAGACAGCTCAGCGTAATCACAAGCTCACTACAAGGTTGTCATGACACATTTATACAACAGTAAGCTGTTGTGAAGAACTGACACGCATCTACACAATGCAAACGATGAGCGCTGGAGTTTCAGAAATGTGTTAGTCAATCTGCCCTTAAAGTATCCACATATAAACATATAACAATACTTGGTCTTTCGCAAAAGTCCCAGACTGCATTTTTAAGAAAGAGCATATACCTATTTTTTCTTTGGCGCAAATGTTTTTTAGTCTATATCATTTTAAGACAACATGTGCACAAACAAACAAACATAACAAACAAACATATTAAATAAATACACCAACAGTCCAGAGTTAGGGTAAGATCAGGGTTAGGTTAGATTAGGGTTAAATTTAGGTTATATTTAGGGTTAGGTTAGATTTATGGTTATGGTTAAGTTTAGGTTTGGTTAGATTTAGTTAGGGTTAATTGTATATTTGGTGTATCCCTCTAAGGTTATGGTTAGGTTAGAGTTAGGTTAGATTTAGGTTAGGGTTAATGGTTGGGTTGGTGTATCCATCTAGGATTAGGGTTAGGTTAGGGTTAGGTTAGATTTAGGTTAGGGTTAATGG